>BJCO01466897.1:0-10112 GCA_018326465.1 Flaveria floridana
GCACGCAACACATCACGTTGCATGCTATTATAAGATTTCTTGAGGATTCCCATAAACGGGATTACTTAAGAAATCTTCTTTATAATGTAAAATTTTTTATATTTTTATATTAGAGGTCACTGTTTACGACCCTATGATTGCTGAGGATTCGAATAAACGAGATTACTTACGTAAACTCAGGTTTCATAAGCTTTAGCGGCAATCATAGTAGAGTTAGGCAATGTAAAGAAAGCTTGTATTTTGTAGTCAAGTTAACGATGTAATGTATTGAAAAAGCTTTTATGATGGAACGAGAAAGTATATATTATTAATTCCGCTGTGCTATTTTACTTAATATATATTGTAGTGCGATGAATGACC
The DNA here is from genome assembly GCA_018326465.1 of Flaveria floridana. Taxonomy (NCBI): domain Eukaryota; kingdom Viridiplantae; phylum Streptophyta; class Magnoliopsida; order Asterales; family Asteraceae; genus Flaveria; species Flaveria floridana. Next base: position 361 of record BJCO01466897.1, read on the forward strand.
AACCGTAAAGTGCCCGGAAACGGGGGCCTTACATTTACCATGGTACCGATTTCCATATCAGACTTTCATGCTACGATTTGAGATGTTAAGTGTTGTGTGAGAACTAAGGAGACTTAAGATGGTGAGATCTTACAATCAAGAGCTTGGAATGCTCTGATACCAATTGCAGGACAGGTTAAGGGATGGTCAATACAATCAGTCTAACAATGAGGAAAGTGTTAGAACACTTAACAGATCAAATAAGGAACTGAGATTTAAGAGTAGGATGCAATGAACACAAGTAAGTAAAGAGACAGAACTTAAGAGGAATATATATAAGGTGTTCAAGGACGATGTATATTAATCTCAAGTTCTGTATAAAAGTTACAATGCATAAAAATAAGTTACCAAACATTAAGATATTTTATACTACATCCTACAACCGGTAATACTTGTAAAGCCAGTTGGAACTTTGAAAGACAAGAAAATAAATGTAGAGTTAAAAGACAGATTGCCTTTTGACTAGTGACTATAAAATGCCATAGCTCACATCCTATTATATTACAAAAAAGGATAAAAGTGCATAAAGTAGAAAGTTAGAGGCGAAGACCTCAATGTACAGTTGCAAAAGCATGGACCTTTTCAACAACTCATGCAAGTTTGTGAGTCTTGAGAATTGTAGCGTAAAGTTGGTTAGCTTTGTGCAAAAGTACATCAAGGAAAGCATGTTGATCTCTATCTTCGGAAGAAATCAGTCTTCATTTCATTTGGCTTTGGAAGACTTTGTCTTTGAAGCTTCGGAAGAGTTTGTCTTTGAAGCTTCGGAAGACACTGTCTTTGAAGCTTCAGAAGACTTCATCTTTGGCTATGGAAGATTTGGTCTCTTGGCTTAGGAAGCTTTTATACTTGGAATATTTCAATAGAAGCTTCATACGAAACTAATTTTACTATCATCAAGTACATTGCAAATCTGATTCATCACTGTGGCGGTTTTACTTGTCCTTTTTATAATCGAATTACACTTTAAATCAGGTAGTTAAACACACTCACACACTCGATTTTACATGGGTAATTAAAGCCCCATGTTTGATTTGATTGTTGATTTCGTTTTCGTGTTAAATTTGATCGAAATCAAATTAGGGTTCATATGGAATTTGGGGAACATCTAAATTCATTAATTTAAAATTTTAATTGGGTTTCTTGACAGATATTGGGCTTTGGCCCAACTAGTAACTCGCAACACTTCAACTTGGAGGTCTTGGGTTCGAACGGGGCCTCCGCCATTTTGCTTTTTAGTTAGTTTTTTTATATGTTAAAATTTAGAAAATGTTTATTGTATTATTAAATTAATATAAAAACTATTTCCAAAATTATTACTTAATTTCTAAGACTTCTAAACAATTTAAAATCCATATTTATATTATTTAAAAAGGTTAAAGGTTATAAAAAACATCCTAAACTTATTTATAAATTCTAAATTTTATAAAAACTATTTTCAATAAAAAATAAAGCATTTCAAATTGTCCTAAACTAATAATTAATTATTCAAATAATTATATCTTTGATCAATAATTAAGTATTTATTAATAATTATTATTTTCATTCTTTAATATTCAAAATTTAACATTATAAGTTAAATATTTAATTATAGTTAATAATTTCATTTCACTAATTATTCGTTATTCTCAAATTTATTATTCAATCAATTTTTTACTTAATCAAGTAATTTAAAGTAATTACATTATTTTATTTTAAAACTGTTTTTGTTAAACCTAAATCTCAAATGAAATTCAGTTCAACCTATAGATTTAAATCATAATTATTTTCAACTTAGGACACCTATTCCTTAGGTTAGGTCTGTGAGAAAACTTTGGTGTCTATTTACGCATTCTAGAATTCCAATCATTTACATCCTATTATCATGTGATTTAATATTTATGTTGATATTCATTGTTATTCTATTTTAAAATTCAATTCAAGACATGCTATGTTATTACTTGCAACAATTTGTTCATAGTTAGGTAAACTTGAGAACACAATCATTAATTCCTGCAACCATGGTAACAATGATTAATCTATTGGTTTGCCAAACCCACCCTATTTGATTAGTTGTGTGGTGGTTGGAATCAGAATTATTTATTCTATAAGACTTCGTCTGTAGACCGAGTCAATCCAATCACTAGGTCTGATTGTGTTGGTTTGTCTTTTATATTACACTATCGCATTATAAGTCTTGACATTACTATGTGAATTGAATTGTTTTCAATCATTTTAATCAATCTATATATGTATGCAAACCTGTGTTTACTCACCAGTTAATTCGTTAGCTAACTCGTTAATTTCTCGCATGATTTCAGGAATGCAAATTAGTGGACTTCTCATGCTCATTTAGGACTTGGACCTAGTTTAATAAATTGCTTTTGTTATATTTTATCTAGATTATTGTTTAATTGTAATGTATTATTTGATTAGTAACATTCAATGAAAATGACATTTAATATATTTCAACGTGTTTACTACCATGTGGTATGAATAATCGATTCACATTGTCCGCCCGATGATTTCGCTGTTAGTCGGGGTGTGACAATGTGTTTGGGTTTGGCAGTTTGGTTGCTGAAGCCTGCTGAGTAGTTGTCCATTTAGTGCTTTTGGCAGATTACTGGGATGACTTTGATGGGATCCTTTTGACAACTTCGGCCTTTGGTTTAGGTAAAGCTATTAATGTTGTTCTGCTGGGTTCACCACCACAGTTGAATTCTTTCGTTACAGCTCTCGATTCCTTTGCTCTTTTGATTAGTGTAATGATTTTCTCTTTATAGAGGACTTTTGAGATTTTCCTGCCTTCAGTAATACAACTTCTTCTTTAACACTTTATGGGAACAAATCCACCATTTTAGTCATCAAAACTCCAACCTTTGATTTTGGTGACTTAATTTCAATTTCCTTTTTAGCAGTCATAGGTTTCTTACCTTTGTCAAAGGTAGAGACTTCAGTGAGCTTGATAGCCAAAGGTCTAATAATTGCACATGATGGCTTACGAGCTGACTTGGGATCGTCGGTAGTTATCTGAGCTCTCTCAGCATCATTAGTGACTTTTGGGCCATCAGTTTCCACATTCACCTCAAAGCTAACTAGGCTTCCAGCTTCAACCTTTGGTTGACTAAACATCACCTCAGCTGATTTTCTAAGTTTAGACTCAGGTGTATTATTTTGTTGTTTATGTAGTTAAACTAGTTCTTCTTTAAAAGTCAGTCCATACCTTTCCATATCATTTTCCATGGTCTGGGAGCCTCTTGTGTAAACCACCATTCTTCTTGAGGATTCATCTACTGAAGATGCCTCTAGTCTAGAGCTTTCAGTAGTTGCATTAGCGAATGATTTATTCAGCTCTTCCGTAACTTCCAATTACACTTTTAGTAATGGTGCTTCTTGTTTAGCAGATATCTTGAGAGAGGCTTCAAGTTCACGCACTAGCTCTTCCTTTGATGATTTCTTATTAGATGTCTTTCTTTTTAGAGTGAGCAAGGAAGAGGTGTTGAATCTTTTCATCAAGGCCAATCTCTTCTTTGTAAGTTGAACCTTTTGGTTCATCCTCTTCATTACTCTTTTAGCTTCTACCCCCTTCTCCTCCAAGTTATCATAGCCATATCTGTCTAGAAGCTCATTCATTTTGCCTTTAGCTTCTGATAGAGGCTCTTATTAGTCAGTCCATTTGGAATAAAAAGAGATTGGTTGTGCAGTATTTTTGACTTAGGTAGCTAATGTCTAAAGTATGTCTTCAACTTCTTCGAGCTCATCTTTCCCCTTTTTCATAGCATCATCTAAGATTCTAAATTACACTAAGATTATGGAGGAACACATATCCAAAGGTTCTTGTGGTGTTGAGGGTTGAAGACTTATAATGATGGATTGTTAAATGTCAATGGTTTCTTGAAGTTGCTCCACTTTTTGTTTAAGATTCAATGCCTTTGTTGCAGCTTACTTAAGAGTTATGAGTTGTTATTCAAGAATGGTAACTCTTATAGCTTGTTATTAGGGAGTTTTGAGTTTTGTTTCCAACTTAGATACTCTATGTACTAATGATTTCAGTAGATGATAGCTCTTACCAAGCCTCTGACCACTGACCGGCTGACTCGGTCAACCAGTCAGTGCGTTTGTTGTGGCTGACCGAGTCAGCTGACCCAGAAAATCCCACTGACTCGGTCATCCCTTTGGACATCGCTGACTCGGTCATCCCCTCGGTCGACCCACCTGCGCGCTCCACCTGCGCGACCCACCTTCGCGACCCACCTGCACGACCCACCTGCCCGAACCCTACCTGCGCGACCCACGTGCGCGAACCAGCTGCGGAGGAGTACGATCCAGTTTCGCCGGAGCTCTGCCGTTTCTGTAGGAAGCCATCGGTCTAACTTCGAATTAAACACCACCGCTATGCTGCTGGAGATGAATTCATGGAAACTGATGGTGAAATTGTTGAAGAGATGCGAATGATTCAGTGTGTGTGTGTGTGAGTGTGTGTGAGTGTGTGAGTGTGTGTGTGTGTGAGTGTGAGTGTGTGTGTGTTTTATCGTAAGGAGTGTTGCTTTTGAGTTCAAACAAAAGATAGAAGAAGGTTGGGGCCCAGATGTGCGGTGGGAGAAAGGGGGAAATGAAGACCAAACAGAATTAGTATACTGTCTAAATAATAAAATAATAAGTAAAATAATGAGTAACAACGAGTAATATGATTATTTTTTTCATTCAGCAGAGTCAGTCAGATGCATAATCAAACAACCAAGTTTCAGTCAGATGCAGACTCAGTCAGAACTTCTTACTGGGTCAGTTTCTGACTCAGTCAGATCTTACTCAGTCAGCACAATCAAACAGCCCCTAAGATTATGGAGGAACACATATGCAAAGGTTCTTTTGGTGTTGAGGGTTGAAGACTTATAAAGATGGATTATTAAATGTCAATGGTTTCTTGAAGTTGCTCCACTTTTTGTTCAAGATCCATCGCCTTTGTTGCAGCTTGCTTAAGAGTTATGAGCTGTTCTCTTCAAGAATGGTAACTCTTATAGCTTGTTATTGGGGAGTTTTGAGTTTTGTTTCCAACTTAGATACTCTATGTACTGATGATTTCAGTAGATAGTTCTTAAATTCAACAACTATGGCTCTTTCAGCATAACCTTGAAGCCTTGCATTTTCAGCCTATGAGGCATTTAGTTTTTGAGAAAGTTCAAGGTTATTGGTCATCAATTCATGGATTTGTTGCATACTTCTCTCATCCACAGATCTGGAATCTTTAGGGATGAGGTCCTGCGCCAAGCCTCTGCACCTCCCTACCAGATATGGTTTCTTGGTGCCATAGATTCCTCTCCTCAAGAATTGACTCCAAAGAGACATTCTCAAGGTGATTTTTTACGATTGAGGTCTTAGTGATGTTGTCTCTGTACTGCTGATCAATTGATGGATCAAGAGTAAAGACAACCTCTTCCATATTATCATTTACTCCCTTGGATCAATCTCTTGAAATAAAGGATGCGGGTCAAATTGAGTCTAATGGCTCAAGATGTGACTCAGTTCCTAATGAGACTTTTTCCGCAGAAGTTGTTTTAATAATTTGGGTATCATTTTTTTTATCAATGGAGTGTTGGGATTCCGATTATGGGCTTACAACTTAGATATGGGTCTGCTCAAAAGAAGGAAGAGAAACCTTCTTCTTTGAGCCTTATCTAGGTGTGGCTGATAACTTTGACTTGACTAAGACCCTAGATTCCAATCTTGTCTTTTTGAGGGGAGGTGATTTGGGGGCCTGCATCTTCTCAGTAAAAGATGCAGGGGTTCACTTTTGTTTTCTTGCTTTTGGCATTGATGTAGTGGGTGTAGGATTAGAACTACCGAGTGTGGCTATGCTCTCACCCTGAGGCTCCATGACCTTAAGCATATATGCGAAGATGGGAGTTGCTTTTCCAGAAAAAGATTTTGGTGTTGACTTGAAATTTGAAAAAATGGCTTTGTTTAAAGTTCTTAAAGCATGAACAACTCCTCCCATTTTAAGTTTATCACCCGATTTTTCTTGTAAAATCAGTTGTATGAATCTTGGCTATATTATAAACTTGAACTTTACAACAGTCGTTACATTTTTATAAAGGTTTTAAAAAAATAAAGGTTGAAAATTCATAATATTGCTATTTGACTAGACCATGGATTGCCCTTGTTAAATCCAATGGTACCTGATCCTATCCTTTTGACTTGTTTGATAAATAGTGGAGGAAGATATGAAGAATGATTCTCCAACAATGATATACCTAAGGATTTGAAGAAGGTGGATGTTGAGAGGGTCCTTTTATATCTTATTTCCTTGAAAGTAGCACTTACCACATCTTTATAGAAAGAAGATTCACTATCAGCCTCCTTCAACTTCAGATTTGACGAATTTTGACGCATGAGATGGCGACGTTCAGTCCTTACACCATTATGATGAGGACTTTTGTTCCATTTTCTCTTTGAATGAAACGTGTACTCTGGAATTAAATGTGTGTCTCATAAATCACAGAGTACATTGTTATTGGAAAAGCATAGTTGCTATTGCATAGAAATCAGAGCACATGATTGTTGAATTAATATTGTGATATTGTGATTCGGTTTGAATTCTAGTATTTGAGTTTGAGCATCCATTGAAAGTTGATTGATTTTGGTAGGACTTAAGAGATTTAAGATTTAAAGGTGTGCGTTGTAAAAAAGATTGAAGATGAAAATGATGGGAAAACCTTTTATTTTAACAGTTATTTATAATATATAAAATGTCTTTTTTAAAATGTCTTACTATCATAACTATAAGATTGACGGTGTGTGATAATGGAATAGTCTTTTCAGGTAACTTCTCCAGTGCCAGTACATAACAAAAGATGAAAGTGGGACCTACCGGATCTTTTTCAAAAGACATGTGCCGAAATCATCTTATTTGCCGAATGGTTCAATTCGACAGATGCCCCATTTTGCTCAGTTATCTACTGGCTTGCATAATTCGGCAGATACCCAGTTATCTGATGATATTCGGAAGATACCTATATATCTGCTGATTTGCAAATTTTGGCAGATACACAGTTTTACCCATTTTATAAAAAGAAGCATTTCCTAATAAAATTCTTAGCTATCATTAATTAAATCATTTAATTATCCAAAGTTTATCATCCTAATAGTAGATACAAGATATTTAAATCTAGCTTCATCAAAAACCTTTATGAATAAATCTGCATGTTGTTCATGTGAGGTTATACTAGAAAGGTTGATTCAACCAAAGCAACCAAAGAGAATCCAACATGCATGCACTGATGTACAAGGTAAAAGTTACTTCAGAAGTTTTATACTCTTCATAGAAAAATATTCTAAGTGTAAAATATTCCAAAGCCAAAGACCAAATCTTCCAAAGCCAAAGATGAAGTCTACCGAAGCTTCAAAGACAAAGTCTTTCGAAGCCAATGAGTGAAGACTAATTTTTTTTGGAAGATAGTGAAGACATGCTTTCTCTGATCAACTTTTGTATAAAGTTGACTCACTTTCTTCTGCAACTCTGAAGACTCACTCACTAGTATAAGTTGGTTAAAAGGTCCATGCTTTTACAACTGTAGATTAAGGTTTAGAGTCTGTAACATTCTACTTTGTACCTTTTATCATTTTTATAATATATTAGGATGTGAGTTATGACATGTCATAGTCACAAGTCAAAAGACAATCTACGTTTTGACTGTATATTGATTTTATTGTCTAGATTATTGTTTCCAGCTGCTTTAAAAGTATAGCTGATGTAGAATGTAGTATAAAGTATCTCAGGTTCTTGTATTTTATCTTATGCTTTGTAACACTTGTAATAGAACTAGAGAGCGATATACAACATTCTTGAAAACCATACTTATCTTGTTCTTCTTCTTTTGTTCTGTCTCATTACTTACTTGTGTTTTTAGTATACATACAAATCTGGTTCCCTATTTGATCTGTTAAGTCTCTCCTTTTTATGAAACCTGTTATGTGACCATCCTGTTACCAGTCCTGTAATTGGTATCAGAGCATCTCAGGCTCTTGATTGTAAGATCTCACCGTCTTAAATCTCCAGTTCTTCGCAAAACACTTAATAACTTAAATGGGAGCTTCTAAGTTTGATATGGAAAACGATATTAGGGTAAAGTCCCAAGTAATCACTCTTGATAATTTTCACACTTTCTTCCTATGAATGGAAGGCTTCATCAAGTCTCAAGACAACAGGATGTGGGAGATTGTTACGTCAGGGCCTTACCTTCCATGCACCTCTTAACCTGCTGCTGGAGGTGGCATGATTCCAAAAGAAGTGGCTGATTACTCTGAAGAAGATAGGAAGAGAATTGATATAGATTACAAGCCCATGACTACCCTTTAAACTTCTGTTCCAAATGCTATTTACAATGGTTTCAAGAAGTACAAAACTATCAAGCAATTATGGGATGCACCAAAGCTTATATATGAGGAGTCTAATGAAGCTAAAGAGAACAAGAAAGACCTCTTAAAGCAGTAGTTTGAAAACTTCACCTTTAAAACAGGTGAAACCATGACTCAACAATACTTCAGGTATGTTGAGATTGTGGATACTCTAATGGATGTTGGAGTAACTTTTGAGAATAGGGACATTATGAGGAAGTTTATGTCCTCTCTTTCTAGACAATGGACAGACTATTGTGTGGTTATCACAAGGACTGAGAAACTCAAGAACATTACACTCACGGAGTTCTATGGTATTCTCAGTGACTACTAGATGGAGATGAACATGCAGGATCCATCTAGTAACTCAAACAATCAGTAGAGTTTAGTCCTTCATGTGGTTGAAAGGGATTGCAGAGAACCATATCATCATCTTATCTGCTACCTTGACAACTTATAAAAGGTTCATTTCATCAGCTTCCTGGAGGCACCAAGGGAGAGCTACATCCAAGGAATCCCATTCTAATAGACAAACTCATCACAAGCCTTTGTGTCTACTAATGAAAGCACAATAAACTTTCTCTTCACCGTTGAATATTTAGACTGTATATATCCAGATGACCTGGTGTTTATGGAGATAATCAAACAGATGGCTCCTTTAACTCATAGAGCCAAGAAATTCTACAAGAGGATAGGGAGAAAGTTTCCTAGCAATGTAGCCAGGGGAAAATTTGGATTGAACAAAAGCAAAGTGAAGTATTACAACTGTAACCATATTGGATACTTTGTTAGGGAGTGCAAGGAACCAAGGAAAAATGGTGGCCAAACATAACCCAGACCAAACTACACAAAGGGAGCTCCACACACTGAGAAGCCCAAGTAACAAGTTGTAGTTGTTGTTGAAGAATGAGGCTTTGATTGAAGTTTCCAGGTTAAAGATGCATATCCCAACCAAGCACTGATGGCTAATCATAAGAAGCAAAGGTATTGGAGCATCTTTATGTTGGGTTTGTTAGAACATAAAATCATAGTTTAACCATTTAAACTTTCTGAAAACGCAGCGGAAGTAAAGCATTATAACCATGTTTATAAGCTGAAAAATATGTTCATTAGATGACCATATTGATGTATAAAACAAACCCAAAGAACAAAGGATCATTTATGTGAATTAGCAAGCTATGAACATATGACAAACTACATAAAATCACAGCTACAGTGAGCTGTGAAATACCTTTCTGCAGCAGCAAATTAAATCAAAATAAGATGTTTGATGAAGATGGAGATGCCCAAAATATAGCCAAGACTTCAAGGATAGAAGTCCTCAAGCTAGTATACCCCAAGCT
>BJCO01466900.1:0-12750 GCA_018326465.1 Flaveria floridana
CAAGATTACTATTAATATGTTTATTATGATTATCATTAACATTATTATTATTATTATTATTATTATTATTATTATTATTATTATTATTATTATTATTACTTTTATTTAAATTCGTTAACTTATTAACTTTTTAAACTAAACAAGCATAATAAGCCCCCAAAATTTCACAAATGACCTAAAAGGTCCTTACAAGATTTTAACGAGGTTAAATTTTATTTAACGAAAAATATGAGATGTCACACTTTGTACCAAGAAAACTCTACGGGTATTTTGCCTTTATATGATTCTCGTGTTCAAGGTAAACTCTTATCTACTCTTAGGGTTTCAATAAACTTCGATGATAGAGGTACGAATATGCTTGAGAATTTTAACCTCTCGATTCATGAAACGTGTGTCTAACAGAGTAACTAGTGTCTTTTCAGTCAAACTTTGATTATAGAGGTATTGGTAAATTCTTTGAGTTTTTTTCCTTTATATGATTCTTGTGTTCTGATTGATATGATATTGTTCATCCACATGGTTCTCGTCTAACAGAGCAACAAGTGTCTCTTCATACAAATAGATCTTTATGTTTGAAATGTGTAACACGCTGGGTACTCCACTGAGTTCTCTAGGAAAATTTAGTTGATAAGCTGCTAGACAAATTCTTTTGATAATTTTAAAAGTCTAACATAGTGCGGGTTTAACTTTTCTCGTCTTTCTAAAATTAATTACACCTTTCCATCTCAATGGTTTTTGGTGTTTGTCCTCGTAAATATTTTGTCGGTCACTTGCTGCTACCCTATAGTTATGAATTTATACGATCTTCTTTGTAGTCTTATGCACAAGCTCAGGACCAATAATTTGACTTTCTCCAAATTTTGTCCAACAAATAGGTGATCGACACTTTAATCCATAGAGTGCCTCAAATGGTGAGGTCTTTATCGCTGTGTGGTAACCAATGTCGTAAGAACCTCAATCAACGATAGGTGAGTTTCTCAAGTTCTTTCGAAATTAGTAACAAAGGCTATCAACATGAATTCCTGAGTTTGAGTCGTAGACTCATTCTGACTATCAGTTTTGCGGATGATACGTTGTGCTCCTATCCAAACGTGTTCACAATGACCTTTGCAATGACCTCTAGAATTAAGAAACGAATTGAGTGTCATGATCAGATATGATGGAAAACTATAATGCCATGCTGAGAGACTATTTTTCTTAGTTAGATAGGAGTTACTTCTCACTTCAGTGGTCTCTCAAATTGCTAGAAAGTATGCGGGTGTTGTCAAGTGATATACTATTAACCAAATGGTATCGTTTCTGGTAAGAGTTTGAGGAAATTTAACAATGAAATCCATTTAGTTCTACTCCTACTTACATTTTGGAATTTTTGCAGCTATTGAAGTAAACCATATGGTCTTTGATATTTCACCTTAACTTTCAAACAGGTTTAACACTTGCTTACATACGTGGCAATATCAGCCTTTATATTTTGTCATCGGTAAATAACTTTCAAATCATGGTACGTCTTACCTGGCCTTGATGAATAGGATATTGAGTGTTATGAGTTTCTTCCATTACCAGCTCTCATAAATTCTCATACAAAGAACCCATGTGCATTCCCTGAAATAATGATTTCCTTTGGATTTTACCAGCATTTACTTTTCCATGCCTCGTATGGATTCTGCTTTCAAATTCTTGTACTTCACAGTCTCAAGTTGAGCACTACAGATTTAAGTTAAGCAATTCGGTATAAATGGTAAGCGGTAATACTTGAATTTACTTTAGTTAGGTGTCTCCTTTGGTCTTAGGTCATCGACTACCATGTTAGCCTTACCCAGATGGTACCTGATTGTACAACATTATCATTCAACTCCGTCCTCTTATTGATATACTAAATACTCTTATGATCAGTGTAAATGATGCATTTTCTACCATACAAGTAATGTTTCCATATCTGTAGTGCAAACATAAAGACTCCCAACTTTAAGTCGTGTAGTGTGTAATTGTACTCATGAATCCTTAACTAACGAGAAGCATATTCAATAACCTTTTCACGTTGCATCGGCATACAACCTAAACCTTGGATGGAAGCATTACAATATACTACAAAATCATTTGTTCCATCCGGTGGGAATAGTATTGGTGTTGTACATGGTCTATTTCAAAACCTAAAATGTGGACTCCTGTTTGTCACCTAACTGTATGCAGTGCCTTTGTGAGCAAATATCGTAAGGGGTTTAGCGATCTTCTAAAATCTTTTGATTACTCGTCAGTAATGACCTAAAAATTCAGATATCATCTAGAATTCATACTTCAAAAACTTGGCATACAATGGTCCTTGTTTTAGTAGGTCAAGAATCAATCCAGGTTGTTCTTCTTGCTCCTCCCTGTTCTCCCTTAAAGTCTTTTTCTACGTGCCTATCTTCCAACAACTTTTGCAATGATAAGGATCATACTAACCGTGATGGTGAAAATTATAGTTAGCGTATTTTGGGTACTTGTAAGCATAGCTACCAAAGCTCTAACCACTACTATTACTATAGTTAGTAAGTGTGAATTTTCTAGAATTTTCAAGCTTTCTTCCTTGCTGATGTTAAGGAGTGATTAAATTAAAGGACTTACCATGCGTGCCATTCTATTCCCTTTTGATGTCAGATGAACAAGCAACAATGTCAAGTTTACACAGAGTACCCTACGCCACCATAAAGTAAGTTGGCTTCTGAGATAACCTGATAGCGGCCCAAATTGTTATAGGATCAACAGGTATGACCATTTGCAAGACCGGATAAGGGTAGTCAATATAATCAGTCTCATAATGAGGAGAGTATGAGAACACTTAATAGATTAAATAGAGAACTGAGTTTGAGTAAGTAATGCTAAGAACACAAGTAAACAATGAGATAGAATAAAAGAACAAGATAAGTATGGTTTTCAAGAATGTTGTATATTGCTCTCAAGTTCTATTACAAGTGTTATAAAGCATAATATAAAATACAAGACCTGAGATGATTTATACTACATCCTACAACCAGCTATATTATAAAAGCCAGCTGGAAACCTGATCTAGACAACAAGATTAATATAGAGTCAAAAGGCAGATTACCTTTTGACTAGTGACTATGAAATGCCATAGCTCACATCCTAATATATTACAAAAAGAATAAAACGTACAAAGTAGAAAGTTACAGACTTAAGACTTCAATCTACAATTGCAAAAGCATGGACCTTTTCACCAATTTATAAAAGTTGGTGAGTGTTTAGAGTTTCAGCAGAAAGTGGGTCAGCTTTATGCAAAAGTTGATAAGAGAAAGCATGTCTTCCCTATCTACAGAAGAAATCAGTCTTCACTTCATTGGCTTCGGAAGACTTTGTCTTTGAAACTTCTCAAGACTCCATCTTTGGCTTCGGTAGATTTTACACTTAGAATATTTTTTATAAGGAGTGTGAAACTTCCAAAGTAAATTCTACCTTGTACGTAGTGCATGCATGCTGGAAACTCTTTGGTTGCTTTGGTTGCATAAGCCTTTCTAATATAACATTACAAACTCCCCCTAGGCTGATGCTACCAAAACAGAAAAGGTTATTCAGATATTGACTGTCCTCATTAGGATCAAGACCATTGCCTTCATCATCAATTGGTAAGGATCCCTTAGACTCTCATAGAGATCATGCATAGGTCGAACAAGTATGTCCTACCAGAAATAGACATCTTGACCTCCTTGATCTCTAATGACATACCATCTGTCTGGATTTGTAGCAAAAGTCCAAGACAAGATTGGTCTTCCAGATGCAAGAGGTTGTGCTTGAGTTGGAGTTGGTTGGGCAGCCTTGTTTTTGCACTTCCTCAGGATGCCCTGACTCATCCTGAGGCATGGAAGTGGATCCCTTTGACTTCTTCATACACACGCTTTTCATGGCCATCCTTTTCCTCCTCTTTGGAGTCTTTAACTGAGAAGACTGGTCTTGTGTACCGGGTTCTTCTATTATGTCTTTCTCAGTTGGTTCCTCTTCCTCACAGGTTTAGAAGGTAAGTGAGAAGATTCCTTCTATGGATTAGAAGATCAAGTCAATGATTGCGGAATAATCATTAACTATTGTTTAATTATTTGAATTGATAATTTAATATCAAAATTAAAGCTTGTTATGATGAACATAATTATGTATACGTAATAAATAAGCAAACAAGAATTAATTCAAATATGTTTCAATAATACTGAATAATGATTACAAAAGAATAATTAAGAATGCTATGAAAAAAGATTTGTCGAACGTATTGTTGTTGATGTGATGGTGGCTAGGGTTTGATTGGGTGATGTGATGAGTGTTTGCCGTAATAATGTTCTTGTGTTCAATCCCTTGATATGAAACCTAGGACTCATATTTATAGGCAATTATGAGTCTTTTAAGGAAACACTGGATTTCTTGGGATTCGAAGTTGACTTGTCGACTTGTTGACTTGTCAACTTGTTGACTTGTAACACCTGTATATTGCAAGTCCAAGTGTTTTTCTTCCATAGGAACTTTGTCTTCCGCAGGAATTTTGTCTTCCGCAGGAACTTTTGCTCTTCCGTAGGAACTTGTTCTTCCATAGGAGTCTTCACTTCATCTTCTAGTGGTGATTCCATCAGTGAATACTGATGTTCATCCGTAGACAATCGTTGGATGCTTGGTGTTGTAAGAAACATATCTACGGAAGAACATAAATGTTCATCCGTAGATGTTTCTTACACAGCCGATTTCAAGAATCAACCAAGTATAATGCTTTTACCTATCATCATACACATAAATCAACACATATATAGGTTAACTTATATACATAACCCATACATCAAGAGTGAATTACAATCATTCATTACATGTATTGATTAAAGTTATAAGCCTAGACAAATTGATCTAGACCTATTCTTTCTAGATCTAAAAATACTCCCCCTTAGGCTTAGATACTTGTAATCAGTCCTTCAAAACTGAAAGCTCCTTCACCCTTGTAATGATTTTGTTATAGAAGTATGATATAACAGTCTTCTGATCATCATACTTGTAGTTGATCTTCATCTTGCTGATCTTCTTTAGAGTTTCAAAACTTAGCCCTAGAACATCTTCTTCTATTGTAAGAGTTTCTAGAACGTTGTTGTTGTTGACTATTTCCAACTCATCTTGCTCTGAGATCCTCAGTTCTGAGACGTCTTCATAGTTAACTCCTTTCAATAGTCCAGCAATATGTCTTCTTATCTTGTATGCTTTAGCATGGAGTCTATCAACCACTTAAATTACATGCAAATGCAAGAACAGGTCATTCTGTGCTCTTTCATCATTTAACTTTGGAAAGTATTTTTTAAGTAAGTATGAAGTGTAGCTGGGATGCAGTAGTTTGATTTCCACAGGATCAAAGATCCTGATTCTATCAGCTTTCTTGTTTTCAGCATTCCTCAGCAGTACCAGTTCTTTTGTCTTCTCAACATATCCCCATTATGTTATAGGATATGTGTATTGATTTCCATCAATTGACTTTATTGCTGCTGTTTTTCTGTTGTTGTATCCAATCCTCTTTAAAAATTCATCATCAACTGATTCTGAGGCATTAGACTTAAACCTTTTTAGACCTTTTATTCTCTTCTTGTGCTCAGCATCTTCTCACTTAGCCTTAGTTAGCACATCATCTCTGAACTTAGTCTTTAGCTTACCCACAAATGTTTAGAAGTCTCTTCCTTTTAGGTGTATTAGGTAGTTAGAGATGATAAGGCTTTATAAGTCTTTGAGATCACATTCTGGCAAGCACAATACTGAAAATACTTCAAGGAAGTATTTAACTCTTCTAGATGTTCTCTTAATTACTGCACAATCCCAGTCTGGATCATATTTCCAGGCCATAATCTTGTTCTCTTCCACAGAACTGGGAGTTGTGAGATGATCAATCAGCTATATCAAAGTAGATTTTTGCTTAGTAATCTCTCTAAAAATAGTTCCAAGTGGCCATACTTTGCCTGGTATAACATCTCTTGGTTTTCTAATCAGTTTATCTTTCCCTTTGTGCTGATCTTTGCTTTCTACAACCACTGGTTCAGTAACAGATTTGTTGTGGTGTTTAATAGCAGGGTTTAGAGCTTCAGTTCTAAATCTTACTCCAGTCTCAAGTTCAACCTTTAT
Organism: Flaveria floridana; assembly: GCA_018326465.1. Taxonomy (NCBI): domain Eukaryota; kingdom Viridiplantae; phylum Streptophyta; class Magnoliopsida; order Asterales; family Asteraceae; genus Flaveria; species Flaveria floridana. The sequence continues at coordinate 6,127 of BJCO01466900.1, forward strand.
AACATGCTCCATCATCCTTCACAACTCACCAACTGTTCTTCCCTTCAGCTCATGTGACTTGTAGTTATGACCTTATAGCCAGCAAGTCATGTTGTATTTGCTCAGTTTAGCTGTTTCACAGTGGCCTAACTCTTTCTTGATCTTCTGAATTGATTGAATGGTAGTGAATTTTTCATAGTCATAGTTGGGGATCATAAATCTTGCAAGCTCAAACTCTTTCAGCAGATCTTTCAATTTAGTAACATTTATCCTTTCAACCATGTCATAGGGAAACCAATGGTTGATAAGAGTCATAAACATGGTTGACTCAGGCCTCTCTTCCAAGATATCTTTTATTGTCAGAATATCATCAGCCTTTGAAATTTTTTGTTCTGTTGGGGAGTCCATCTTGATCAGCTCATTCCATTCTTCATCACTATCACTATCCTTGTGAGATATAGACTTCACACTAGATAAATCTACTGAAGGAGTGTATTCAGGGGATGTAAGATTTGGTCTCTTAGGTGAACCTTCAACATTGGTCACCTTCTTCTGGGTAGCACCTAAGTACTTTCTCTTCCTTGAGTACAGAATCACATGCATAGAAGCCTCAGAAGATTCTTTTGCTTGAATTGTTGATGGAGCTGCATTTGACTCTAGGGCACAGATTTTCATCTTTAGCTCCTCAATTTGTTCATCTTTCAACTTTAACAGATCTGATTTAGCTAAGAGAGAGTTAGTTATCTGTTCAACCTTCAAGACCATTTTCTCCTTCTTATTTTTCTCATAGCTCACAGACTCCAGCAATTCCTTCTCGTGTTGAAGCAATGCATCAATCACTTCATTGTTGCATTATGCATCTTCTCTAAGTCTTTTAAGTCTTTCTTCTTGCTTCATCATCTCTTCATCCTTTTCTTTGATAATCCCTTTTAATTCTTGTATTCTTTGTTTTCTTTTGTTTGACTTGAGCACAAGTTTATTGTATTCATTCACCAGATAACTCTTGCTCACTGGGATGTCCTTATCACTTAGATCCTCTTCATGGTAGGCAACAACATCAACATAGTTTCCTTTTTCTTCTTCTTCTACATGTTCAGCAGCAGTCTCATCATCATTGACTTCAGTGGGTACCACACTTGCTGACTTGAGCAGGGCTCATCTGTTTGATCTGTCGGCTCTTGATGTTGATTATGTGACAGTTGCTGAGGATCAGGGATTGGAGATATGGGATTAGTATGATCAGACAATACTTGGTTTTGTGAGTTTGAGAGAGAGAGTGGAATGGTGCTCGCTTAAGACATTAACTCAGTCTCACTAGAGTAAAATGAGTTTTAAGACTAAGTTACATGAATAGGCTCAGTATGGGAACTCTCAGGAGTGTGATGTTGTGGAGTTTTAGTTTGTTGATGGATGAGTGATTGATTGTGGATTGGAGAGATTGGTTGGGTATTTTGAGTGGCTGATTGAGATTGTGGTGGTGATTCTTGTTGGATAGGTGATATGGGCATTGCGTTTTCACTGACTGGAGATATATGTTGGAGAGAGGTTGGTTGATGGGTGAATGTAAGGCTTGGACAGAGTTAGATGATGACTCTTCTTGCTGATCTTCCCAAACCAGCTCTTGTGGAATGTTAGCATTGGCATCCAGCACATGGGCAAACATTGGCATGTCTTCCCCTTGGTATTTTCCACTGATCTTGTTCAGTACAGATCGACCCAGATGAGCTTGTACAAACACATCTCTATCTCTTGCTATCCCAGGCAATTCAGCATTGATGATCAGTTGTAGAAATCTTGGGAACATATACATCTTGTCGGACCTTTGCACTCTTACTTGGTCATACAGACAATTTATGATGTATTTTGAGTAGTTGTAAGTTCTTCCCTCAAAGATCCCTATAATACCCGAAGAGATGTGCCTTGAAAACCTATCCAGTCCTGACTTCCTATTTGAGATACACTTAAGGTAAGTGTGACATAGGAATCGATAAGGCTTGCACAGTCTCCCCTTCTTAATCTCACCCTTGTTGAAATCACCATCATATCCCATTAGGTAGTATACTTTCTCTATGTATTCATTTTCGAACACATCTGGGTGACCCACCTCTCGTTCGCCCAGCTCAAGTGATCTTCTGATCGTTTGTTCATCGATCCTTATTCTCTCAGATTGGATTTCAGCAACAATCACTTCATCTTCTCCATCTTGTTCTATTTGTGCCGAATTCCAGAAATCTACAAAATGAGCTTGATGAATCACAGGCACTGCCATCAGGGCATAGAAAATCCTGGACCGTCAAAGATATCTGATGATATCTCGACATGCCTCTGATGCAGGATCATCAACATTAAGGAATGTGTACACATTGTGTTCTCTCGTAAAGCTATTCGTCATCTGTACATAAGAACGATGAAGATTACATTAGTATGAGTGTTACAGACATGAATACGATCAGTTTTAACGATAATCAGGAATCAAACAGTTCATTATTGATGATTATGACATGATTTACCTTTAAAACAATGATCTGTGATCACGATTATGTGAATGGTTTAAGGTTTTGAGTTTGTAATTTTGAATGTTTGTGGAAGGGCGAAAAAGAGAGTGCGCTTTTCTAGGTCTGAAAAGTGCTCTGAAAAAGTGAATAATGAAAGTTTTCAGTCAAAAACATCATTTATACTCTCGGACACATTAATTTCATTTATTTAATTAGGTGGGTCCTACTACCATTTTTTTACCATTTCCGTCGAAGTTATATCTTCCGAAGATTTCAGTTCTTCCGTTGGACATCTACGGATGCATAGCATCTGCGGATACCTAACTATCAAGTACTGAATTAGAATTTGAATTATAACTTGATTGTCCATAGATTACCACTCTATGAACATGGATTATACTTTTAAGGTTTTAACACATCTGTAGCTTACCAATTCTACGGATGGTTAAATTTTATTTGGTTATGTTTCACACTATAGCCTCTACTAATGCTAAAATTTCACTATGGCTTCTGCTAATGCTAAAATTTCACTGTAGCTTCTACTGATGCTAAATTCAATGTTTGAACCTTTTATTGATTGTGTGGTCCTAATCAAGTGATAGAACCATTTATTGCTATTGGACCTTGTTGACTTTGTTTGCATGACAATTGTGCAAAAGAAGGTCTATATCCTGCAGCCAAGTTAATGCTCAAGTTCCAATTCCTTCTTAGTTGGTTGATCAAAATTCAACATTTATTGTTTTTCATGTATTAACTACTCTCCCTAAATTTGCGATTAATGATAAGATTTAGCATTTATCATAAATTTATGTAGAAGAATAGCATGAAAGGCATATGACAGTCCAAAAGTGATGAAATCTATTAAAATAAATGCATGCATATAGATATACGGGGATCATACTATGACACTAAGCTTCTTCTCTATTTGATTTTTTAGATGAGATATGATCTGATGCTACACCCGATTGCAAGTATATATTTCCACTTAAATCCAAGCAAGAGTATTGTATCAACTAAACATGCTATTTATCATGTTTTAATGTTTATTGGAGATTAACTGTTAAGCGCTCCACATTCAATTCACATTAGATTTTGTCCTCCGTGTGTGAGACAAATCATCAGTTTGTCACACTTAGAGTCTATGTATATTAAGTTATAAATTCTATCTTGAGACAACTTTGTAGTCTCATAAATGCTTCGTTGTTAATGCTCTTTTAGATAATATACAGTTGATCACAATGGATTCTTTTGAGAGCTAAAATATGATCCTCATGAGGTCACCAGGTCTTTACTCATGTAAAACAGAGGTGCCTTCAACCCAGGTCTATGTTCACATAAAACAGAGGGAGGATGAAGATCATACTCTAAATCATAAACCCAGGTCTTTGTTCACACAAAACAAAGGGAATATGATTTACAAAGATAGAAGTTATAAAGTGTTTTACATAATGTGCTTGGGTGAGAGATTTGATCACATCAGGATAAGACTTACTTGCTTGATCCTTAAAATGGAGTTCCCACAAACAGTCACCTTTTCATTATGTTAGGCATGCTCTTAGTGTAGTTTCCACTCAAGCTGAACCTACTCACATATCAAGGTGCTTTTGATCAGATTTAAAGTTAGTTGATTACAGGAAGTAAGCAAAGACATAGTGTACTATAATTTCCCATACATATGACATGCTAAAACAAAAGACACAACAGATTACTATTTACAAGGACAGTCACATGCTTTTCTTATGATGAGTTAATCTAAGTTAATCATACCCAAAGACTCAATTAGAAAATTAATCTAACTGAATCAAAGGCTTTAGTGAATAAGTCAGCAAGATGATTTGTTGTATCCACTTTAACTAACTTGATTAATCCTTTTTCTGAGCAATCCCTCAGAAAATGATATCTGATGTCAATATGCTTTGTTTTGCTATATTGAACCGGATTAGCAGTGATAAACATAGCAGCTGAATTATCAATATGAATTGGTGTTTGAAGGAAATTGTAACCATAATCAAGTAATTGGTTTTTGCAACCAAAGTACTTGAGAGCAACCAGCTGAAGCAGCTATGTACTCATCCTCAGCTGTGGATACATATACATTTGTTTGCTTCTTGCACTGCCATGAAACAAGTCTTGGTCCTAAAAATTGACATACACCAGTCATGGATTTTATGTTATTATGGCATCCTCCAAAATCAGTATCTGAGTATGAGTAAAGACTGAAATCTCCATCTTTTGGATACCACAGTCCTAGAGCTGGTTTCCCTTTCAGATAACTGAAAATTCTCTTGACAGCATTCAGATGAGACTCTTTTGGATCAGATTGGTACATGGCACAAACACACACAACAAACATTATGTCAGGTCGGCTGGCAGTTAGATACATAAGAGATCCTATCATAGGTCTATATAATCTTTGATCAACAGCTTTCCTAGTAGGATCAGGTATGATCTTGTCTATTGTTTAAGCAGGAGTTTTGCATGAAGATGTATCAGCAAGATTGTACTTCTTCAATATTTTATGTATATACTTCTCTTGATTGATAAAAATCCCATCTGTTTTCTGATGAACTTGTAGGCCAAGGAAGAAAGTCAACTCTCCCATTGAACTCATCTGAAATTTAGATTTCATTAACTCTTCAAAACTCATACACAGCCTCTTATTGGTTGATCCAAAAATGATGTCATCTACATATATTTGAACCACCAAAAGTTCTTGATGTTCTTGTTTAAGAAAGGGTGTCTGATTAATAGTCCCTCTTTTGTATCCATGCTTGAGCAAGAAAGATGATAATGTTTCATACCACTTTCTTGGTGCTTGATGAAGGCCATACAAAGCTTTGCCGAGCTTGTAAACTCTATATTGGTAGTCAGGATCTTCAAAACCAGGAGGTTGAGCCACATAAACCTCTTCATCGATTTTTCCATAAAGGAAAGCACACTTGACATCCATTTGGTAGACAGTGAACTTCTTGTAGGAAGCATAGGCTAGAAATACTCTGATTGCTTTAATTCTTGCAACAGGTGCAAAAACTTCATCATAGTCTATCCCTTCTTCTAGAGTATATCCTTGATCAATCAGCCTAGCTTTGTTTCTCACAATTATACCTCTGTCATCTAGCTTGTTTTTGAAGAGCCATCTTGTTCTAATTGGATGTTGTCCTTCAGGAAAGTCAACAAGATTCCACACTTTCTGCTTTCTGAATTGTTGAAGCTCTTCCTGCGTAGCTTCAATCCAGCTATTATCCTTTAGAGCAGTTATGATGTTTGGAGGAACAACTTGAGACAGAAAGCAAGTAAACAAGCAAATGTTTGCATCTCTCCCTTTACTTCTTGTTGTTCTTGCATTTAGGTCTCCAATTATGTTGTTAGATGGATGTGACTTGTGAATTCTGGTTGTTGAAATAGAATCAACCGGGATGGTTGATTCCAAGTTACACATATCCATTGGAGCTAATCAAAGTGTTCTTCATGTTCAGCATTTGAAATAACAGGATCTTATTTGGTACATTAGCTGCATTATGAATGTCTTCCGCAGGAACTTCTACGGAAGTGTTTTGTTCATCCGTAGGAGTTACAGGAACATCTACGGATGGTATTTGCCGGGCTGCTAACAAGTCTCTGGAGTGCAAAGGATCCTCTCTGTAAGGATTCCTAGAAGTCTGATGTAGCCAAAACACTCTTAAAAGACAACAGCTGAAGGTAACAGCTGAAGACAACAGCTGAAGACATTAGCTGAAGATAACAGCTGAAGACAACAGCTAAAGGTAACAGCTAAAGACAACAGCTGAAGGTAACAGCTAAAGACAACAGCTGAAGGTAACAGCTGAAGACAACAGCTGAAGACATCAGTTGAAGATATCAACTGAAGACAAAGTCTGAAGACAAAGTCTGAAGACAGTTTTCAGTAGTCACAACAACTGAAGAAGTATTCTTCAGTAGTTGTGATGATCCTTCAGTAGTTATCACAACAGCTGAAGAAGTATTCTTCAGTAGTTATCACAACAGCTGAAGAAGTATTCTCAGTAGTTGTGACAATCCTTCTTCAGTAGTTCTATAAAATGATCAAGTCCTCCTGCATGCTACACAGAACATGAAGTAGTATTGCTACGAAAGTTTTACACCAATTCAGAAACATTTCAAGTGTAAAATC
>BJCO01466902.1:0-10907 GCA_018326465.1 Flaveria floridana
ATAGTTTATTTTTTCGCATCTGGGTCCCTGTGGTTTACAAATCTTGTCATATTCATCCAGTTCGTTAACTTCATCCAACATTCTCCGTTAAATGAAGGGTATATTGGTCATTTTACATATATGTTTTATTTTTCTATTTTTTAAACCCCATTTAATATATCTCCTTTAAATAAATTACTATTTTAGTCCCTGTGATTTGGACATGTTTGCCAATTCAGTCCAAAAATCCCACCACCTTGGCATAAAACACCATATCACCAGCACCGTGATGGAACCACCATGTAGACGTAGGGTACAAATAACCCACACAAGACCGGGTACCCGAACCCGAAAGCCTGACCTATGCGGGCTGAACGGGTAAGCCAGCAGGACACGTGCCCCGCATTTAATTACATCGGAATCACCCCAATCATAACCGATAATTCAGTAACGGTCGGAGAACATAAAAGGTAATGGATTTGCCGAGGAATAATCCAGTAAATCAGCACACGATTACAACAGACAAACACTATAAATACTAGGTAAGGAGGATCGAGATCCTCACAAAAGAATACACACAAAAACTCCCCCTTAATTCTCCCTATCACATATTTCCATTCAACCAATAACTCTCACACCGGAGGGTCGTTCCAGGGATATTTCCCCCCTGGAACGCCTTAACTGGTATTGTTTTCATTGTGCGTAGGTGTGAAACTTTAGAGAGCATCGGTGGATCGAAGTTCAACAAGACCGGAACCATCCAGAGTTAGACCTCGTATTTACACACCACACCACCACCACGCCGCAAAACCACCACCACTCCATCAGAACCACCAAATCATCACCACCATCCTATCATAAAACCACCAACACCACACCAGACGGGCACCACCACCACACATTAGATCTCCACCACCACACATTAGATCTCCACCATCACACACTTGATCATTACCACCATGTGGACCCTAGAAACCAATCTTTAATCTCGAACTTATGACAAACCCCTTCGAAAACGTATATGGAGCCCTTGAAAACGAGTATTGTAGAGGTCTTAGTAGGGTTTGATATGCATTTTCGAAGTGGTATGTTACAAGTCCAATATTGATTGTCGATTTTTAGGGTTTACATGGTAGCGACGATCCGATGTGCATGGTGGTGGTGGGCGCTCTGGTATGTTGTTGGTGGCTTTTTGATGAGGTGGTGACGGTGGTTCGGTGGTTCTTGTGACAGGTAATGGTGTGGTGGTTGTTTTTGAACTAAATTGGCAAATACGCTCAAACCACAGGGACTAAAATAACAATGTATTTAAAGAGTATATATTAAATCAGGTTTAAAAAAAAGAAAAATAAAATCATATATGTAAAATGACCAATATACCCCTCATTTAACGAAAATTTTGGATGGAGTTAACGGACTGGATGAATATGACAAGATTTGTAAACCACAGTGACCCAGATGCGAAAAAACAAACTATTGGATTGAAGTGATAATTTTCAACAAACCACAGGGACGAAAATAACAATTTACTCTATTATTTATTAGTAGATTATTGATTAAGATTCTTTATTTATAATTTAATTATTTTTATCATAGTTTTCGTATGATAACAATTATCAATATAAAAATATATTTAATATATAAAGTAAAAATTATATAGAAAAAGTTCATTTCGAGATAGCTCGATACGTGAAGCCTCATACGTGAAGCTTTGACTCAAGCTCATTTATTAAATGTTAAATAATATAAGCTCAAGCTTGTTTAAACTTAGTTTGATCCGATATTTTGGCAAGCGGATCCCAGGTACTCACGACTTTGTGTCTTTACACCCCTAGTGTTGAATGCTATTTGTTTTAATTTGATTTTTTGTCTTCTTGTTATGTGATCTGGCCTGAACCAAATCAAACGGTATAAAAAAGATTTAATAATTAGCGATAGATAACAAATACCCCCGTGTAAAAAGTTTATGGGTAAGCTGCTGAAGATGAAACCCCATTTTAAACAATTTATTATTGGCAAAAAAAATACAAATATTATTAAATTAAAGAGTAAATTACACTTTCCGTCCTTTAGGTTTGTAGCAAATTTCAGTTTTCGTCCTTAAACTAAGTAAATTACACTAAACATCATTTACGTTTAAATTTTATAACAGTTTACGTACTTTACGCTAAAGGACATTAATATTTTCAGTTAAGTCTAGTCATGTGCAATGCACTTGAGGGCAAATTGATCATTTCACCTTAATAATAAAACATCTAGAAAAATAAGTACTCTTTTTTTTCTTATTCTAAAAACCCTAAACTACCACACACTCTCTCTCTACCCTTTATCATCTTCATCCAAAATTCTAGCTATCATCACCCAAAAATTTCAGCCAGCCCCACAGAAATTCCGATCGGTTACTTCATTGCTTCTCTACCGTAGCTTCAACACTACCACCATCAGTCTCGTCATCACTCCTTGGTCGATTGCAAGTGCTTTTCGTGATAGGCGGTGTAGATAGTTAGATCTGTTTTAGAGCGTGGGATGGGTCATGGTGGTGGTGGAGGCCGAGTGAAGAGAGAGAGAGTGTGTGAAAGAAGGTTAAGGCCACCAGAGTAGGCGATGGGTTGCAGTGGTAGTGGTGAGCGAGACCATCGGAACAGGGGATTGGTAACGATGGTGGTGGTGGCCGAGTAAAGAAAGAGGGTGAATGAAGGTGGAGACCACATAGCAAGAGATGGTTCGGGATGGTGGTGGTGGCTGAGTAAATGGAGGTGGAGTTCACCGGAGCAAGGTGGTGGTTGACTGATAGGTGCTGGCCAACTTCAGATGGTGCTGGTCAACTTTGAGCTTATTTTTCTCCGACGATCTTTTACTAACTAGAGTTAACATCCATTAGTTTTTTTTATGAAATGGGGTCAACTTTGAGCCATTATTCAACTCTGCCGTCTCCAGCCTCTATCAAGTTCGTTTTTTGGTGTCTAGCTTCTATCGTCACCTGAAATCTACATCCAGCGAGTTAATTGGTTCAGATGAAATGGTGGAGATTGATCAGCTTCAGGGTGTAAAAGTTTCAGATTGACGGACATGATGGTTGATTTTAACCTTTGGTTTAGTGTTTTGGCCATATAAGTAGTCTACATTATCAAAAAAACTAATGGTGTTAACTATCAGTTACTAAGTGGTCATTGGAGGAAAATAAACTTAAAGTTAAGAATGTCTGTAAATATTTTTTTTAAGTTGGGATTAATCTAGACAAATAAATGAAAGTTGAAATTATTAAAATCCAATATTTATTTTTTATTATATTTTTTATCAAATTACAAGATTAAACCTTATCAGGATTAAAAGACTAGAATACCCTTATGTGCAAGTCACATGACTTGATTTAACAAACAAATTTAACGTCTATTAGAGGAAATGATGAAACCTGTAAACCTTTTTAAACATAAAGAATATTTACTGTAATTTTCTTAATTTAAAGACGAAAACTGAAATTTACTACAAAACTTAAATGACGAAAAATGTAATTTACTCTAAATTAAATTTACTCTGCAATTTTTTTAGAATGCCCATGATATTTTAAGCTAGATCCGCAACTACGCACCGCCCATAATTCCATAAGCTTTGATTATAGCATTTTCAAATATACTTGTCACGAGTTGTTCCAAATTGCAAAGAATAATAATTAAATAAAGATATATTCAATTAAAGGTGCACACTGAACCCGGGTTCAGAATCCGACCTGGTTTCAACTCGGTACTTTCTCAACCTGATTCGGACTCGATACAACCCTAACTAGGTTCTCCCTTTCATTTGTCAACCCGGTCTAAACCAGCTTTTTTATTACCATTTTGCCCTCTTAAAATTGGGTTGGACTTGACCCGGAACCTGGTCAAACCAGGTTTGAAGTTCTTTGACCATAACCCAATCTGATTTTAAAGTTAAACCCGGTTTATGCACCTCTATATTCAATCACGAGTATTTAAATTTAGATCGTTTTTTATGTTTTGAAAAAAAAAACCTCTATATTTGAGGGCTGAGGCCTGAGAAGTACTTTCTGGAAAATGATAATCTTGGATCGAACATGATTTTACACGCTCCTCTTATGGATTTTGATGCTAATGGTTGTAGCACTCAAGCTAATCGCGACAATGTATTCTAACTTTGAGGGTTGTTTCCAGTGACGGATTCAGGAATTTAGTTCTATATAGTTAATATTTTTTTAATGCTCTAATATTATACATGTGGACATAAAGATTTTTGGTTTGATTCTGGTCGAGTCAAGTAGGTCATAGAATACAAGTACGATTCAATAATAATAAAACCAATATCATCAGAATGTAAAAACACGGATATTTTTTGAGATTTTGAGTTGAAAAGATATTTAGCTTTACCTATTGTCTCTATTTTATAAATTCCAACCATGAATTACCCTTGCCTTTAATCATAATTCCAAGACTTTAAAGTATTAGGTACGATAGTATTTAAGATACTAGGAGTGGGCTTAATTTATTTTAATTATAACCCGGGCTTTACAAGCATTGGGTATTTGGGTATTTAGTTGGAGTGCATCTATTAGATTATTTAATTAATAACTCGTGATCTTTTTTAAAATTTGAGTTTATAAATTTTATATAACTAATGGAGTCACCGTTCCTGCTTGCTTTATTCTTGTATTTAGTTTTGTTGCACAAATATACATCAGAGCGAGTCCAACCCATTGCAACGATTTCTCCAGCTTCTTATGTTTGAGTTAATATTTCAATTCATTTTCATGCATATGTTTCGTTAAACAAAATTATAATACGACCGTTATATCAATTTACTTTCACTAGCTCTAGTGAATAAAAAGAATAAAAATGCCATAAATCTAAGAACGCGTGTATTTAAAATTATGATTTTTTATTTATAGAATTAAAAGGATATTGAGTTGATAAAACTTATGTTTACGCTATTGAGTTGATAAAACTTAAATATCTTGATAAATTTCGTCTTGTATTATAGACATGTGAGTGGAATTGTTTCATATCTTTATGGTTTTTGTTGTAGTTGATATAGGTAACAATACCAGTTTTAAATGGGCTCAGTGTCTTAGATGTTCTAAATTTGTTTTGCGTTTTTTCGGTTTTATTTTATGGTGTAATAATGATGGCAAATCTAAAATAATAAGATGCAAATTAGAAAATTGTTTGCTGTGACACTCAGATATATTAAAGAGTAAATTACACGAATGGTCCCTGTGGTTTGTGATAAATTACGGATATGGTCCCTAATTTATAAATATAATGGATTTAGTCTTTTAAGTATACTGTTTGCTTTCACTAATGATCCTTGTTTTCTCAATGAAAATACATTATGGGAATATGTTTTTGTAGAGGGGGTGGTAGGATTCGCTAGTAGCACTAGTGTATTGATCTATGTATTTTTGTGGGGAGACGGATTCGTTAAGGGTAAAGATGACAAGCAGCGGTTCTGCTTTTTTAAACTGAAGTTTCTTTATGAGATGGTGTGAATTGTTATTTTATTGGACAACTTTCTTAAAGGGACATAAAAGAAACCGATAAGATCGGTCAGAACAATCAAGGGCGAAGCTTTGGTTGGGGGGCTGGGGGCCTGCCCCTTGTTTTTTCGCCCAGTAGTGAAAGTTTTTTTTTGGTATTTTGGCTGAAAATTTAAACGTATTGTGTCTGATCTCCTGATTGAGTCTCGTGACTTTCGATCCCCTTACAAATTTTCTCAAGCTCCGCCATTGAAACAACTCAACATTATTGATAGAATCAGTTTAGTTTGCATATGAATTTTGAAACATAATCTTCTACAGGCGTTACTTTACCTTTTCAAACCTAAGTTGAGAATGGATTTCTTGAATTTTGAAGATGTTTTATGTTTAGGGTATAATGGTAAAATTGTAAAACTATTTGGATTTAACAGAATAGTTAACCTTGGTTATCCTTTTGGATCATGGACGAAAGCAAACGTAGGAGTTTAGGGACCATATTCATAAGATTTAAAGTTTAAGGATAAAATCTAAAATTTTATTTAAACTATATGGACTATCCGTGCAATTTATTTTATTTATAATCTGGTTATTATTATTAATTTTGTTTTTCAACTCTTGAAAGTCGCTAACCACGTTTTATTATCTTATATCACTAGTTAACAAAATATTAAACGGCTTTTGTAAGTTCTTTATAACGTGTTCTAAGGGCTAAAATATTTTAAAAAACGTGTTGTTTGTATTCTTCAATATTTTAGTTTATTCTTTTAATAAGGGATGGTGGCCGGTCAAACCTTTTTAATTTTTTTTTCTTATCTCTAATATTTCATGTCTTAGCCTTATTAAATAAACAAATTAAACTAGAAAAGTAATAGATATCATTTTTAAATGTCATATTTGTGTCAACAGATAAATTAAATTAGCATCTGAATCACAAATAGATGACAAATTGATTTTAATAATCAGATAATTATTTAAAAATGATTCAAATAAAAAAAGTAATGAATTTAAAAAGGGAAAGAACAAGTTTCAACTTTCAACTATCAACCTTCTTAATAAACAATTGAGATCAATTTGTAGTGAAGTGGTTGTTAGAGAAGTATTTTTTTAGGTAAAACCATTTTTGTTGGGTTTTTTTAAGTTCTACAATTTTTTTATATATTTAAAACTTTTACATACTATATTATTCTTTATTTAAAAATACATCATAAAAACAAGCGATTTTCTGTCTTTAAAAAATTATTATATAAAAAGATAATAATCTTTTTTACAATTTTCAAGTCATATGAAATTTTCTTATAAGTGTGTTTTTAGTACAGTTCATTATATCTTTTTATTAGTTATTATGATTTTCTAAATACTATTATGTTTTTCTAAATTGATGAGTTCTAAAAAAATATAATGATAAAATAACAATATTATATAATTCCAATATGTAAAACACTATGATAAATTAACAACTAATTAGTCAAATACATAAAAAAACAATAATAAAATAACACAAAATGATATGAAATGTAAAAACCAATTATAAATGTCTCTTTGTGTTTTATGCTCGTTTAACTTTAATAAAATTATAAATATACCATTTTGTTTAGTTTTTTCAGTTGATAATACGATATAAATTTACTTGAAAACAAATTGCTTTTGAAATAGGTATGGTTTTTGGTCTCGTAAGCGTCTTTGGCATATATTCAAACTAGGTTAGTCACGTGTATTACACGTATTGAATTAATAAAATATTAAATAATTAGTAATAAAAATTTATGCATTATAAAATCATGCTTGAAGATAAAATATGATTATAATTACGTATATATAGTTACTTTACGTAAAATAAACAATAATGTATTTTTCTTTAAATTTTGTTTTATAAAAAAGTTGTGATTTTTAAATATTTTATTTTAAGAAAAATTTTTCGCTAGAATATATATATTAAAATGATAAAATTTGTAACAAAGATTATAGTAAAAGATACCAAAAAGTTATTTGAAACAATAATGTACGTTTAGTTCACTTCTAGTATAATTTAGTTTTTGTCATTATATTTACCATCTATCAACAATCTAATGAATAGTAGAAATCTTTATAGTATTTTATTCAAACTTTTTTTATAATATGTCAACTATTTAACAAAAACTGTTTTTTAAAAGTGAATCTTTTTTATTTATTTTTACTTTGTTTGTTTATTTAATTCAGCTTAAAAATATATTTTTTTTTATTTTATTAGTTAATTTATTAACTTTATTAAGTTTATTTAGTTAGAATTTCTTGTTCATCTAATTTAACTTAAATATTTAGTTAATTAATTACATTTATTTATTTATTTATTTATATATTTCCATGACCCTCCAATTAAACGTTTATGATTTTATCACTGACTACATCTATACTAATAAATTAAAATATTTAGAAGTCACATAATATTTTCTACACTGTACACCTAGACTTCACCTAGGGTTTGAACATGTATCGTTACTAGAAAAAAGGTCAACGGGGGGTACTAAAATGGCTCTCGCTAACACCATCTACGAGAAGGTGGGAAAGTTAACAATTTAATGATACATTAATTGTTAATGATTATTTATATATTTCTAAATTATGAAACATAATTTTTTTGATAAATTATAAACATGTTTTTTTATTAAAAACATACTTTTTTAAAACAAGAATTTATTAAATATGAAATTTTTAAATCAAAAGAACTTTTGAAAAATGACATTGTTTAAAACAAGTACCCATAAAATATGTTTAAAGAACATTATTTTAAAGCAAAAGTTTTTATAAAGACGAAAGTTTGGAAAAAATATAATTGTTTAATTACCTAAAGTTGTTAGATATACGTAATTTTAATTATATTTTATCTCAAAAAATTATTACTCTAAATATTAATAGATAACCATTAATTTAATATTTTCATTTAAGCCGTATAGTATACAAGTTTCTAAACTTGTTGTTAATATTAACGAAACTACAAGGTTTGCAAACATAATATGCTAAGTGACCTAGTATGGTAGAACCAAGAAAAGACGTTGATTATGCCATGGTTTAAAGTAATAAACTCACGAACTATCAGGTTGACCCGAACACGATCTATTTAGGTAAATGCGTGCGTGATTTTGACATGAAATTGTTATTAACGTGTTTAGACTAATCTAAAACCTGCAAATATCGTGTTAGATTCGTGTCGTGTTCAAAACTCATACACCATTTAAAACTAACCAAAAAGAAATATTTACATATTTCATTATGTGGAATCATGTTCTTTGATTTCATCTTTTCTTTTTATAAAACATCCCTAGCGATCTCATTATCGTATCAAACACCACCACCTTAGCACATCTCCATTGTTTTTCTCACCTTTTTCTCATTTCTATATGTTATATCCTCCCTCCCCTCACATTTATTGTCCGATCGTGTTGCCCCACACTGCCCCTTCGATCCTTCCTCACTCTCCCCCTCACTCAGATGTCATGTAAGATTCAGATGAGAAGAAACACATCCATTAAAGGTGGTATTATTCCTTGTATATAATAATAATTTAACACATGTTTTCATGGCTGGATCAGATAACCTGGTGAACCAGTCGCCCTACCTATCCATTGGTTGGCCGGATTAAAAATAAGAACCGAATTATGACACAATAGATAATATAAAAACTAAAAATATATATAATTTTAAATAAAATAGGAGTATCTTATAGTAATATATAAACGATCCATAACAAATACAAACTTAGTACAATATGTAGATCATGTTACAAGATATTTATATACTTTAATTATAAATTATATACTTTAATTATAAATTTAATAAAAAAACAAGTTGGTAGGTTAATCGGTAAAAGCTGTTAACCTTTATGCCAGGCGTCGGTTCTCATCTCACACCTTAATTTTTTTTTTCATATGACTTAATTTTAATCCTTCATTTAAACTTAAAATTTTAGGCTCCACAAGAAAGTTAGCTTTGTTTACCGATCAAATTCGATCGCAAATGGTGATTGTCGCAAACATTGAAACAAAAGCACACATAAACAGGAAAATAAAATTAGACATGAGGAGTTATGTGGTTATGTGTAAACTAGATACGTTCACGACTGCAATTAACAACTCAATATTATTACATTTGGAGATGATAAACAAACTTTTCCCACGATTTTAAATAGACCATAACGTTTTCATAAGTTAATATAACTTTTAAAAGTTACATCATAAGAGTAAGAATTTTATTCTCCTTCATTTGAGTAGAGTATGATATTACGAGAATAATTTTTAGTTTAAAAAATCTTACATGTTACCCGATGCATTGCCAGAACATCTCTGTATTATTAAAATATGTATAATCAAAATTCTTTCTAACTTTCATGTGAGCATATATAGTTTGTACGACATTAACCTAACCCAACCTATAGAGGACCAATCTTAAAGAAAACAACTTTTCTTAACGATGCAAACCATTTATGTTAAGGAAGGTTACTTCTCGCTCTTTCCTTTCTTGTCCAATCCACCATACCCCTACACACTCCCTATGTATGGGTCTTTGTCCTATATTAATCTCATTTAGTTTTAGATCATTTTTCGTAGATAATGTTGCACACGTACTCTCAATTTCTAGAGGATCAAAACTTCAATTCGTACATACATGGAATTCATTTAATGTCATAAGGTTATGAAGTTGTAATTTAATCATGCGACGGATAATACCATAGATTAAAACAAGCTTATAAGAGATCGTATGATAAAATTAGTTATGACGATACAATCTTTTTGAAGAGTTCAAGCGAACTTTTAGATCCGGGTACTTCCAAAACAATGCCATAACAAATTGTTTTTTAGATCCGGGTGATAGGCTTAACTCTAAAAATAATGGGTTTTTAACGTTAAAATTAAACAAAAAAGTATGAACTCTTAATATTATTTTAACTTTTTTCATATTAATTCATGTCATAATTATCCTATGATGTCAATGGACAAAAAACAATGATATACATGATCCGGGTTTTTAGAAGCGCAACCTTTAAGGAATGAGTACTCCAGAGGACACCTCCTTTGCAGGGGTCCTGTCACATCCCGGCGGAAGCGCGAAACGATGTTCGGGTGTGACTAGTTTTATCAGAGTGCTTTAATTATAACAGAATAACACGTAGAAATATAATTAAGTGAAACAACAACTTAAGACATGCTTTTTATTCATAATATCCAAAGTTACATCATATTACATAATATATCAAAATTGATGTAACTAATTACAACTAAGTTAAACTATAGCATGTTCTTCAAACGCGGTGGAAATGGGCATCCACGTACACACTGAAGTCAACAATGTTGACTGTCAGGGTAACACAAACCCTCCCACTATTTCGCCCCAACCATTGTGGACGTCGAAACTAAAATCAAACGAGTTAGTCATCTTGCCCTGAAAAAGCACACTTAACAAAGTCAACAAA
>BJCO01466903.1:0-11922 GCA_018326465.1 Flaveria floridana
CAGTTGGTTGGCGCATGTTTTTCCATTTTATACATTTTTATATTTTGGGTTTGTTTTATTACTATACGCTCCCGCACGATTTTAAAAGTTTGAACTCTGGTTTGGTTTATGTTAAATATAGCATATAGAGTCGTTCCGAGTAACTATTGACTGTGATCCTGGTTTGTTCACATGCCTCGCGGTAAAACTCCGCACGTGAATTTTGAGGGTGTGACAAAAACCCTTAGGCGCATGACAACCGTGAAGGCGTATGACCACTGTTTAGGCACATGAGGCTTAGACGCATGAGCATACTTGGCCATATTTCATTGAAAACATTTAGACACATAAGCACTGTTCAGGCGCTTGGGCACTGTTCACGCGCATGGCTAGATAGAAACACCCACACTTGTAAACGTTGAAGCTTGAACACTGCTTAAGCGCATGAGAGCCTGTTGAAACACCCAACACTTGGAACCATTTTTTAGTAACATGACAACTGTTTAGGCGCATGAGGTTTACCAATATGCCCAACACTTGTACAAATTTTCTAAAATTCATCATACTCCTGAATTAAGCTTTTGAGCATTGTTCAGGTGCATGAAATACCATCCATGAGTCTGACAATTGAAAATTTTCAAAAAATCCATATGAACACTGTTTATACACATCACCACTGTTCATATACATTTTCTCAACACAGACAAATTTTGATATCATCCAAAATAATCATCAATTACCCTCAAATTTAACCATATAAAATTGTTTTTGTTTAACATCACCACAAATCATTTGAAACTCACTTTTCACATTTTCAATTGAATCACTAATCAAGCACATTTTAAAACATTTTTATTTTTCAAACAATTTCCTGTTATTTTAGTCTCTATTTTGAAACTTCTCATAACATAAATAATCTCATTTTAAATTGTTCGCAAGAAGCTTTTTTACTTATTTTGAATTCTCTTCAGACTTATTTTTACATCATATCAAACACAAACATGCTTGAATTATAGCTTCATCCCTTTTCGCCAAAGCACTTTATTTTGAATTCTTTTTCATATTTTAACATTTTTATTAATTTTCTCTTTTTCATCTTTACTCTCCCTAAACTTTTAAGTTCACAAACTTAGAAGTTTCTTTAAGGGAACAAATAGAGCAAACCAATCAAAATTAACATGCAGGCACACAAAAAATCATGCAAAAATCAAAATGAAAGCAGAATAAAAATCTACTACATACATTTGAATCATATACCTGCAGTGAGATCATATCAGATAAGATCAGCACATTAAAATAAAATAAAATGATGAATAGTCATAGACAGTGAATAAGTCCTGATCAGGTGTGTTCCAGGTCAGCGTTTATGCTGTAGAGGAGACATGAGATCTAAGGACAGAAAATGAATGCTTTTGGCAAGATTATCAGCAGACTTACTTTTTCAATTCTTGGATTGCTTAAGGTTCAATTAGATATGATATTATGTAACCCACACTTAGACTTAGAGAGCTCAACAATTGTCAAGATATGCAAGAAAACATTTTTGCTCAACTTATGAACCTGACATATACTTATAACCAGATGTCATGTTTAGGTCAATGATAGATTCATCATTAAATAGATTGTGCACATTGGTATCTTTTTACATCAGGTGAGAATATCCATGTCTCTAATAACTTACAACAGAGGATACCTCGTTGCTTCAGGTCTATGATGACTCATAACAGAGAAGTGAGTAGATACTTTAAACATATCTCATGGTTATTCATATCGCCACCAGGTGTGAGTTTGTGACTTTACAAGCAATCAATCAGAAAAGTCAACACTACTCATTGGAACTAAGATGGACACACACAAAATCATAATTGATTTAGTTTAATCACAAGAATTTACTTTTTCAGTATAATTGCATGAGCTTACTTTCACATCATATCTGATCACGTCAGACTTTATTAATGAGTGGAATATGCAACTGATCAAATCTAATGTATCTATCATTTCTCACATATTACAAAGCCAGAATAAGTCCTAACATAATAAAGAACAAACAGACTCTATTTTTGTAGGTTTTATTTATAATTTTCTCTTTTGTTTTTACTATTTTTTATTTTTGTATTTGCTTTTGTTGTTTTAATTGAGCATACACACTGAATATATACAATCAAGCAGTCAACTTTAAAAATTTCTCTATTAATTTTATTGTTTAGATAGGAGAGGGTTCTTTTCATTTGTTTATGATTCAAACAACAAAATGAATCTCAATCATGTAATTAAACATGATTAATGAGGCCACTTGACTCGACCAAATACTCAAACCGATCTCGTAAGAAGACTTTTGTAAATAGATCAGCCAACTGTTTTTCAGTTGATATTTGAACCAAAATGATTAAACTTTTTTCAGAGTTATCTCTGAGAAAATGATATCGAATTTCGATATGCTTTGTTTTGGAGTGCTGAATAGGATTAGATGTGATAAACATAGCAGTGATGTTATCAATATAAATAGGAGTATTAAGAAAATTGAACCTGTAATCTAGCATTTGGTTTTGTAACCAAAGGATTTGAGAACATCCTGCTGAAGCAACTATGTACACAGCTTCTACGGTTGAAATGGAGATATTGTTTGTTTTTTACATTGTCATGAGACTAATTTAGGACCCAAAAACTAACATCCACCCATTGTAGATTTACGATCTTGACAACATCCTCCATAATCACTATCAGCATATCCATGTAGCTTGAAGTTTCCTTCGTAAGGATACCACAACCCTAAATCCGATTTTCCTTTAAGATACCTAAATATTCGTTTAACAGCGATTACGTGAGATTCTTTCGGGCCAGATTGATACCTGGCACAGACATAAACAGCATACATTATATCAGGTCTAGATGCAGTGAGATACATCAAATAATTAATCATAGATCTGTATTGGTCAACTGATTTTTCTTTCGGAGCAGGGTCAATCTTGGTATTGACGTCCACCGGAGTTCTTATGGATTGACAATCTTGTAGTTTAAACTTTTTCAAGAGTTTTTCAACGAATTTCTCCTAATTAATAAAAATTTCATCTGCAGACTGTTTAACTTGCAAACCAAGAAAAAGGTTAATTTCTTCCATAGAACTCATTTGGAAATGAGACTTTATGATTTTTTTAAATTCATTGCATAATTTTGGACTTGTAGAACCGAATATGATATCATCAACATACACTTAAACACATAAGAGATCATCAGCATCCTTCTTTATAAACAAAGTCGGATCAATTTTCCCTCACATATATCCATACTGGATCAAATGTTGTGACAATGTATCATACCAAATTCTAGGAGCTTGATGAAGACTATACAATGCTTTACTATGCTTGTACACACGATGAGGATATTCTGAATCTTCGAAACTCAAAGGTTGCTTGACATATACATCCTCAGTGATTGGTCCATATAGGAAAGCAACTTTTACGTCCATCTGGTACACCTTGAATTTCATATATGATCCATAAGCTAGGAAGACACGAATTGCTTCATGTCTTGCAACTGGAGCAAATACTTCATCATAATCTATTCCTTTTTCTTGGGTGTAACCTTATGCAACGAGTCTCACTTTGTTTCGAACAATAATTCCTTCATCATCTGATTTGTTTCTAAATAACCATTTGGTGTCTATGGCATTTTCTCCTTCAGGTAAATCCACAAGCTTCTACACTTCATGTTTGCAAAAATGTAATAACTCTTCTTGCATAGATTCAATCCAACTATTGTCCTATAACGCTTCTGTGATGTTTTCAGGAACAATTTGAGATAGAAAACACGAGTATAAGCAAAGATTTGCTTTTTCTAAATGACTCCTCGTTGTTCTCTCATTCAATGAACCTATAATCTAGGAAGTAGGATGGTTCTTGTGAATACGTGTCATTAGAATCTCATATTCTTGAACACTAACATCCAGATTAGTCTGGTTCAAGTCTGAAAGCTACTGCAATAGATTAGAAGTATGTAGAGTGAAATTAGAAACTTGAGTCGGTGAGTTGATAAAATAATCAAGATGATCGGTAACAACTGCATCATCAGAAACTAGTGAAGTTCCAGACTCAAGTTGAATAATTTCAGAACCATCATTAGGAATTGATTGAGAAACATTTGAATTTTCAGAATCGGGAGGATCTTGTGCTTGTTGAGATTGAGATTGATCATAAGATTCAGAATGAAATATAGGATCTTTAACAAATGAAAAGAAGGGGTAATCTGGGCTTGAATCATCCATATCATCAGAATCAGAATCATCACTGAAAGATACGAGATCTCCTCCTTGTTTCTTCTTCTCACCTGAAATTTCAAACAAGTTATAAGTGAAAGAGTTTGACAAAGACTCTAAATCAAATAACCAAGATAGACTATTTGAAACTGATGAAAATGAGTTTTCAAAAAATTTAACACTAAAAGTTTCAAGGATAACATTCATCCTAGAGTTATAAACTCTAAAGGCTTTTGAAACCGACAAATATCCAATGAAAAATCCTTCATCAGATTTTACATCAAATATTCCTAGCTGATCACAAGAATTTAAAATCAAAGCTGGACAACCATAAGTTTAAGAAAATCTATATTGGGTTTCCTGTCAAACATCAACTCATAAGGAGTTTTCTGTTTATCTTTGACGAGTAATGTACGATTCTGCATAAAACATGTTGTGGATATGACTTTATCCCAGAGAGTGATTGGAATTTTTGCATCTGCTAACATGGAACATGCAGCCTCAATAAAAGTTCTATTTTTCCTTTTAACAACTCCATTTTGTTATGGAGTTCTAGGAGCACTAAACTGACGAGCAATTCCTTTTTCTACACAAAACATGTCAACATTGGTATTTTTAAATTCAGTTTCATTATCACTTCTAATGATTCATTTTTTGTTTTAATTGATTTTCTAATTTAATAATGAATTCTTTTAGCAATTCAGCAGTTTTAGATTTAGCATGCAAAAACAAAACCCATAAAAATCTTATAAAGTCATCAATGATAACTAAACAGTAAGATTTCTTTTCAATACTCTTCACATTTATTGGACCGAATAAATCCATATGCAACATCTGGAGAGGTTTGGAATTTGAGTTTATCAGTTTGGGCTTATAAGACGTTCTATGTTGCTTTCCTTTTAAACATGTTGTGCAGTGATCAGTGGTAGCAAACTTCTTTGTTGGAATTCCTACTACATGATTTCCTGCTATAGGCTTGTTCATGTTCTTGAAATTTGAATGCCCGAGACGTCTATGCCATAACTAACTTTCATCATTTGATGCTTGAGCAATTAGGCAAGTTGTTTCTGTAGGGATCGACTTGAGACACATCTAGCTTGTATACATCTCGATCACGAACAGCTTTAACAACTACCCATTCTTTGCTTATCCAAAAATCTGGCTTCAAAATATAAAAAAAAGAATCATCAAATTAAGCAGAGCAAGATTTATCACAAATTTGGGAAACACTTAACAGATTAAAGTTCAACTGTGCACAATAGTTGACTTTATCAAAGCTAATAATCCCATTGGATACTTTTCCTTCGTCTGTCATATGCTGGCTACACTCACTATCAACGTACCGATAGGTCTTCTTGGGTGTACCTGCATTTCAAAAAGATTTAAGTTGAGTTATCAACCCAAGTCGAGTTGGTCTTGGAAGGCTTCTTTTTCTATGTTAGTTTATTAAATCCTATTCTGAAAAAATTTTGATTATCTTTGATTTGCTTAATCCTCAATGCATGGTAACGTTTTTTAAGATCATTATCAAGATAGGTTAAACCAGCATTATAAACATTTTTTGAAAACTTTTGATTACTAAACTGTTCATCGATCATTCTCACAAATCATGGAATGAATTTTCCTTGATTATAATTCTTTGGTTGCACAGAATTAGAATCATCACAATCATAATCAATCCTTCAAAAAGATCTCAAGCACAAGGAAGGTTGTTTCTTCAACCTTTGAAAACCAAGATTTTGATTTCGTTGAAATTGTGGGTTGATATATCCATTCCCTGGTGAGTTTTTTCTGTAGTAACAATTCTCAGTTTTGTGATTTATTTCATCACAAATGCTACAATACATGTTGAAATAACAATCAGCAGTTGAATGATTTTCATATCACAAATGTGACAATACTTGTTAAAGTAACATTCAATAGTCTGATGATTATACATGTCACATATATCACAGTACCTTTGTTGAAATTTAAACAACTGTTGACTAAATTTAGATGTGGAAGCTACATTTGATCCTTGTTTCGATTTAGGAGTTGACAAGTTAATCTGTTGTTTTTTATTTGAGAGTTTGTTCATTTGAGATTTAGGTTTAGACTTTTGCTCATGAACATTATTTCTAGATTCTTCTTAGATACAAATCTTTTGTTAACAGCGGAAGACTTAGGACCTGAACCTGTTTTCATATCAGAGTTAGATTTGCTCTTAGAATTTGATTTGGTTTCTGGAATTATGTTCATATCAAAAGTACCCCGTAAAAATAAACTTCACTGGTTTAAATTGCTTAGATTGATTTGTTCTTTGAGTTTGATTATTTTGACTTTGAATCTATGATAATTTTGCTTTAGCATTTTTCCTTCAGCATTTTTCCTTCTTCTTCTGTGGTTTCTAGATCTTTATGATAACTATTTGCTTTGGGATTGTATATCTTCAGAAGAAGACTCGTTAGAAGTTTCTTTCTGCCATTTAATGAAGTCTGGATTATTTAATCCATAAGGAAAAGATTCCTCAGATGTTACTTCATCTTGTTTTGCTTTCCCTTTCTTCTTTGAATTTTGTTGATCCTTCTTTATAATAACATCTTCAACAAATTCTTTTGGGAAACGGCTTTCAACAACACACCTATTATCTTTCATCAGATTCTTTAAGAGCCAACATCTTCTTCTTCATTGGTTGTGGTTTATAAGATTTAACTTTCACCGGATGACCATTTTTTATTTTTTCAGAATCTTGCTCCTTAAATATCAAAATATTTATCTTCTTTTAATTACATTTTGCATCAGATTGCATATGCTTTTTTCTTAATTTGATAGGCTTTTAACTTAGCTTTGTTTTCAGGTGAATGATCATGTGATTAAAGTTCTCTGGTAAAGTATTTGAAATAGATTTAGGCATGGGTTCATGTGTGAAACCAATACCTGTTTTATTCTTATCTTTCCTCTCACTTACTAGTTGTTCTACAATAGCTTTAGAACTTTTAACTTTAGCTAGATCAACTTGAGTTGCATCATGAGCGATTTTTTCTTCTTCTAAATTTTTGGTCATCTCTTCAAGTTGTTTCTTAACAAGTTCAAGTTCTTTTAAGGTTTTATTCCACGAGGTTTAAAGAGATAAGATCTTTTCAACAGAAATTTTGTAATCATTTTTTACTTTATTGTGCATAACTTCTTCTTGTTTAGGTTTGTCACAAATTTCAAATTAAAATGTTCTGTAATACTCAACTTGATCAAAACATGCTTTTGTGTATATTTTTTCCCTGACTTCAACAGGAGTCTCACGATAACTTGAGGAAGAAGTCTCAGAGTCAGATGATGAATGCTCAACCTTTGGTTGTTCGGATTAAGCCATGAGAGCAATTTCTCCTGAACCCTCTTTTGGGCCAGACTTGTCACTACAATCATACTTTTCATCATCATTTTCTAAATTACCATCAGCCTTAGGATCATTTTCTTCAGACCAGTCTTCATTATGTACTTTAGGAACAAGAGCTAAACTTGATGTGAGATCGGTTGTGAATTGTTCAACATATGCACTTTAGTCATAGCAATCTTTGATGCTGACAACAAGAGCTTTCTTTGGCTCTTCAGTTGATTTTGATTCTTTTTTAAGTTATGGCATGGGAAGACTTTGATAAGGCTTTTGGAATGTCTTCTGAGACTGTTCTTGATATCTTTGACAGCTAGAACCAGCTTGGCCATTTCCTCCTTAATTTCTAGGAGCTTCACATTCACTAAAGAAATGACCATAACTGTTGCAGTTGAAACACATTGACTTTAATTTGTCAAAACCAACAGTCTTGTTTGCACTTGGCTTGTAGTTCCTGTTGACATATGAGTGTTTCTGTGTTTTATAAGCAATCATTACCATCTGCCAATTCAAATCCATCTCTTCCATATCATCAGGATCCATCTCAAACAAATCCTGCAAAATAAGATCAACTTAAGTTAAATGACTACCTTGATAAGCATGAAAACTTTCCATGAAAGCAGTAAAAGCAGATTTTGACTCATCATCCTGTAAAAGGATATTGATAACATCTTTAACTTTGCTAGTTTTAACAGAGTTAGAAGATGGCGTCTTAGTTTGAGGTTTAGGAGTTTGAGTTTTAAGAGGAGACTGAGGTTGAGATGTAAAAACAGGACCACTTGAATGAGAAGAATATATGAAGAAACCAGCTCCAGCGAACAAATCACCCTACCATCTTTTGCTAGAAAAGCATTCTCCACTGTGTTAGCTGGAGAAGCAACATACTTATACTGAGATGTTGATGCAACTCTATCATTGTTTCTTGAGCTCTCATCAATTACAACTGATTCAATTTTAGCAATCAGAAGATCAAGATCCATTGGGAACTTCTCAGTATGCTTCAATAGAGTAATTGTCTATTTTCATGTAGATGGAAGAGCATTAAGAAGTCTGTCATTTAGATCTTTGAGATCATTTTTTATACCAGCGGTTGGCATTTTAGTAGTTAGTTGAACAAATCTGTTCTTAATCTGATTGACTGTTTCTCCAGACAGATGCTCAAACAACTCCAATTGCCTCTTGAGTTTTTGCTTTTTAAGATCTTGTATCTCTTTACCACCTTCACATATGATCTTCAAAGCTCTGTACATGGTGTAACCAGTTTGATAACTTTCAAGTCCAGTCAAGACTTCCAATGGCAACCCTTTGCACATAAGTGAGTAAGCTTTGATATCATTCATCACCTTCTTTAAGTCATCACCTTGGAGACCATCCTCTGGATAAGGTTCCTGAGAGTCTTTTGTATAGACAAATCCTCTATCAGGACCATCTGATGAAATAGGGATATGTGTTCCTTTCTCTATTGACTTCCATAGATCAGTGTCAATGGAGTTCAGATGATGCTCTAATCTCAATGACCAATTCTTGAAATTAGCTCTGTTCTTGAGTTTTGGAACCCTGTTCTTAGTATCTTCAGACTTAACCATTTTGTAATTTGAATTAATGAAAATGTCTTGTTTTTGTTGTTTTTAAAGTTTTCATAGAAAATATGAAATGAAAATATTTTTTGGATTTTAATTTTGAAAAATTGACCAAGTGTTTAATGAAAAGTCTGAATGCTGATGCGCCTGATACTTCTAAAATACCCAACTTGGAACTAGAAACGCCTAAGGGAATGCCTTAGTAGAATTCTGAAACGCCTAACTGATGATGCGCCTGAATAGTTGTCAAACGCCCAAACCGTCTCAAAATGCCTAGAATTTCACCAAGTTTTAAAAACGTCCAAACAGTTGTAATGTGTCCAAATAGTTGTAAAATGCCCAATTCTAAAATGCCTCAATAGTGCTCAAGCGGCCAAACAGTTAGAAGTGCCTAATCATTTG
The DNA here is from genome assembly GCA_018326465.1 of Flaveria floridana. NCBI lineage: Eukaryota > Viridiplantae > Streptophyta > Magnoliopsida > Asterales > Asteraceae > Flaveria > Flaveria floridana. The sequence goes on from BJCO01466903.1 coordinate 9,578, forward strand.
GACAAATTTCAGATGATTTTTACATTTCAAGCGTCTAATTCATCATCTTCATAACAACCAGATCTTATCAATTTCTTCAAAACTTGTTCAATTGATCTAAAAACTTCCAATTAGGTAGTATATAGACCGATTAATAATCCTCAATCATCATTTCAATCAGTTAATAACAACAAGTCTGTTTTCAGGTTGAATTTGAGTCCGAAAATGAAGAACAACTTTTCACATGCAAATATGATCAATTCACAGATATGAATGGATTAAACACTAAATTGTGATTCAATTCATTTTTTATAGATGAAACACAACTGAAAACAATAATTAATCGATCGAATTGCAAATAACACAGATTTCAAGTGATCTACAGGGCTCAAAACTTTGTTAATAAGCTCAAATCACTAAACCAGATGCTCTGATACCATTTGACAGGTTCAAATGGATCAACTTTGATAATATGATAATGCAATGATCAATTCAAACACAATTATATCAACACAAATAATTACATCAAAATTCATAGCTTCATTGATAGTAAAATATTGTGGATACAAAAGTGTAGGGTGAAAATCAAAGAGTTCATTACCTGCTCTATACATAAAATATCCTATATGTACTATCAAATGAAAATAAAAGGAACATATATTTTCATAATAAGTCCCAACACTATGACATAAAAAACTGACAAATGCTAATCTTTCAAGAACTCTAACAGTTTTCTCAAGATTACCATAACATTAACATAAGATAAATCACACCATAGTTCATCACAAATTACATAAGTTTCATCCAATTAGTATGATAATAAGAGTTTAGTTCATAATGAGCTTGAACATAACAACAAGTAACATAGAAGATAGATACGAAATCATCGGTGAAATGGAACAATCAAAACGGTGATCCGTAATGGATGATGTTTCGACAATCCCGAGCTTCTATCAAGTTTTGATGCACCTCCCGAGCCTCCAAATGATCTTTAAGCCTTGATTCCTGTGAGAATTCAGCAGAGTAACTCTCCCACCAAAAGCTTGCTCAAATGGTGAACTTAGGCCTCTATTTATAGGCTTTCTGGAGAGTTTAAGCACGGCCCCGTGCCTAAAAGGCACGGCCCCGTGCTAGTATAATGCTTATGAAAGTTGGTTGGCTCATACGTCCAGAGAGTGTCGGGAACGACCCCATGCTAAACGGGGCACGACCCCGTGTTTAAAGTGGAGCATGGCCCGTGACTCATGGGGCATGGCCCCGTGACAACTTTTGGGGGACAGTACTTTTTGTCCTGTCAGATGTTCAAACACGAGGGTGTGCCATTTAAGCATGAGGGTGTGTTTTAGGCAAGTCATGGGGCGTGCTTAATAAGGCACGGTCCCATGCTTGGACTCCAAAGCTTGGATTTCTTTAATTTCTTGTCAAATATGCTTCTTTTGTGTAAGGCCCCATTCCCGGGCACCTCACAGTTGGTCATTCATCGCACATAAAACATACATTTATTAAAACATAGCAGCGGAAATTAATTAAAACCATTTCATAAATATATTATTGACAACTTTTGTAAAGTAATACAATACGGTTAAAATTACAAAATATTATAATTGCATTAAATCACAAAAATGTCATTGTTAAACGAATGGATGTCATCCAAAAAATGCCAAGTAGCTGGCCCGTGCCATCCTCAGCAACTTTTACCTGCCAACTGGAAAACACATAAAAGTCAGCGTTGCTGAGTGAGTTCTAGTTTTATAAACAAAATACTTTACTTTCGTTAAAACCTTTCTTTACTTTCATATGCAATCATGCATCATACGTACAGATAGAGAATATTGCTTTTAACTTTTATTAACGTTCATTGTTTAACTTCATATTCATAGCATGTTTTCATTTCATGTTTTTTGTTAACATTCTCTTACTTTCATTCTCATTTTTTCGTAACGTACTTATCATCATTGTTTTACATTCATACTAGTTTACTTTCTTTCTTTCTTTCTTTCGTACGTTACATCATTCTTTTACATTCATATGGATCGATGAACAATATCCTGAACATTGTGCACGACGCTGATGCTGGACCTGTGGCAATTAAACCACGAACATTGTGCACGAAGCTGATCCAGTCACCTAGGACAAGTTATCTCTCCCGTTCATTCAAACCAATTGGTCCTACCCCAAACATTGTGCACGAAGTTGATGCTGGACCTGTGGTAATTAAACCACGAACATTGTGCACGAAGCTGATCCAGTCACCTAGGGCATACCAAAGAGCATTGTCAATCTCAATGATTGACCCTGTGTGCATCCTTTGGGGTAGCTAACCCGCATCACAGTTAAGCTAACGACAACATGGTCGTGCACCTCCT
>BJCO01466905.1:0-11394 GCA_018326465.1 Flaveria floridana
TAACTAACTACCCAATACACCCAAGAGGAAGAGACTTCTCATCATTGGTGGGTAAGTTGAAGACCAAGTTTAGAGATGATGTGCTGACTGAGGCAAAGAGAGATGATGCTGAACACAAAAAGAGAATGCAAGGGCTAAAACGGTTTAAGTCCAATGCCTTTGAATCAGTTGATGACGAATTTCTAAAGAGGATTGGATACAACCACAGGAACACAACAACCATCAAAACAATTGAAGGAAATCAATACACATATCCCATAACAGAATGTGGATATGTTGAAAGAACAAAGGAACTAGTGCTGCTGAGGAATGATGAAAACAAGAAAGCTGATAGAATCAGGATCTTTGATCCTGTGGAAATCAAACTACTACATCCCAGCTACACTTCATACTTACATGACAAATTCTTTCCAAAGCTAACTGATGAAAGAGCATAGAATGATATGTTCCTACATGTTCATGTAATACAAGTGGTTGACAAACTACACGCCAATGCTTACAAGAGGAGAAGGCATAATGCTGGACTATTAAAAGGAGCTAATCTTGAAGAAGTCTCAGAACTAAGGATCTCAGAGCAAGATGAGTTAGAAGTAGTGCATAACAACAATGTGTTGTGCACTCTTACTACTGAAGAAGATGTTCTGGGACTGAGCTTTGAAACTCTAAAGAAACTGAGCAAGATGTAGATTAATTATAAATATGATGATCAAAAGTCAGATGTGTCCTACTTCTATAATAAGATTATTGCCAGAGTGAAGGAGCTATCAATTTTGAAGAATTGATTACAAGTATCTAAGCCTAAGGGGGAGTATTGTTAGATCTAGGAACAACAGGTCTAGATCATTTTGTATATGTTTAGAACTTTAATCAATTCATGTAATAAATGATTGTAACTCACTATCTTTTTGTATGCATTGAGTATATAAGTTAACCCATATATGTGTTGCTTGATGTGAATGATGTCAGGTAAAAGCAATATACTTGGTGAATTTTCTGAAACCGACTAAGCGTAAGAAACATCTAGGGATGAACATATTTGTCATTCCGTAGATATGTTTCTTACAAGACAAAACATCCGAAGATCTTCTACGGATAACTATCAGTATTCACTGATGAACAAACCACAAGATAGAGTAAAGTTCTTGTGGAAGTTCAATCTCCTACGGAAGAACAAGTTCATGCGGAAGACAAAGTTCCTATGGAAGAGCAAAAACACTTGGACACATCTTACAAGTGTTACACGTCAACAAGTCAACAAGTAAACAAATCAACAAGTCAACAAGTCAACAAGTCAATTACGAATCTCAAGAGATCCGGTGTTTCCTTAACAGACTCATAATTATCTATAAATATAAGTCCTAGGTTTCACATCAAGCAATCGAACACAAGAGCATTATTACGGCAAAAACACATCACATCACATAATCAAACCCTAGCCGTCGTCACATCAATACATCAACAACAATACAATCAAAGCAGATTTGTTCATAGTATTCATAAATTATTCTTTTATAATCATTATTCAGTATTAATGAAATACATTTGAATCAATTCTTGTTTGCTTATTTATTACATATACATAATTGTGTTTGTCATAACAAGCATTAATTTTAATATTAAATCTTTAAATTAAAACAATTAAGCAACGGTTAATGATGATTCCGCAATCATTAACTTGATTCCATTCTAATACTGATAATTCGTGTTTGCAATCCTTGGATTCACATCATCATCATCATCATCATCATCATCATCAATTTCTAATAACAAACCAATAAGACATCCACAATGTGAATTCGTCTCTATATAATGTTTATATAGACGATGATATAAGTGCCTATATCGCCATACACCACCAAAAAAACTATCACCGCTTATACATAAATACATTGTTTGACGATAAAGCTCATATAGAGAGATGTTTGCAAACATATTTGGAATGCATGTTATTAATATAAATAAGCCATTGTGAACTCAAACCGTTGCAGTAAGGATCAAACCTGAACCCTACAACTTCTCTTCCATGATTCTATCGATACGTTGTTTCATCTCCTTACTCAAATAGTTCTTCCAATCTCCAACCGCTCCTTTCTAAAGAACTCTGCACTGTTGATCACCACTAGCTTTCCAAACTTATGAACACCCTTCTTGTTCACCTCTAGATTACTCAAACTCTCAAAGCTGCACAGCTTAACTATCTCCCCCACCACCCCTTTCTTCTCTTCCTTCTTCGTAAATGGTTTCCCCATGAAAGCCGCCAACTTCCTCAACATCACCCCCGGTTGTTTCTTTATTTCCTCACACTTCAAGAACAAAATCTTTTCCGGAGATTCCAGGTTAGCTCTCAAGTATGACAAAACATGCTCCCAAATAGGACCATAGTCCAACACCCCGTGACAGATTCTCATAAATGCATCATCATTTTGTACCTTTTATATTTTTTATAATATATGAGGAATAGGGAGGTTGGTGAAGTCGAGGAAGGGGTAGGATTCAGAGTCGATGAAAGGGAAGGTGCTTTGCAGGGTGTGACTAAGTAGATGGTGGTTAGAGGAGGAGTAGTGGTGGCGATTAAGGGTGGAGAACTTGAGGGCTTTAGCCCAGGTGGTACCATACTTTAAAAAGGAGGCCAAGAAGATGTCGGTGGGTTGAGGTTTGAAGTAAGTATGCAGAACCAGGTTGTTTTTCATGATCTGAGGGTTTAACCAGAAGCCATTGTATTTATAATAGTGTTGGATCCACCATCCATTGCCTTTGGGTAGTGTTTTTATCAAGTTCTTGTGTTTCTCACGGATATTGTACGTTGTACTGGGCTTCTGCTTCATTTGATTCTTGAAGAGATAGAGAACTTGACACAGGGGCGGACCCAACCTTTGTGGTTGGGGTTCGCCCGACCCCCATGAATTTTCTTTTTATTAGTAGTGTATATGTTATATTCCCGAACGACCCACAAGAAATTTTGGCGACGACCCCCAAGAAATTTTAACGACGACCCTATTGTATTTTTTATTATCAATGACGCTACAAATATAAAACTTGAAAGTGTTACAAATATAAACCGATAAATTATAACAAAAATAACTATATAAACTTAATATATAAAATCATTTTGGACTATTAATCTTATCAGATTTAACCCATCAAGTTATTACCCAATAAGCTAATATCCTTAACTCCAAACCCAATTTGTATTACACAATTGCTCAATTCCCATAACCCATTAAATTAAAATAATATAACACATTTAAAAAAAAATCTTGGCAAAGTCCATAACCCAAAGCCCAAAGGTAACAACCCTTGAGTCCTTGACCGAGCAACAATCAGTATCACGCATTCTGCAATCGATCGGCACACCCTTTTTGACTTTTGAAAATTCCAAAATCCAAGTCTCAATTCACAATCAGCAAGTTGCAATCGGAATTCGACGAGCAACGTTTCGGTAAGTTGGTACCTTTTATTTAAGTTAGCTCTCGTATTACCTGTGGCAACATCAAGTGTTGAAAGATGTTTTTCGGCAATGAAGTATGTGAAGTCCGATTTGCGCAACAGGATTGGAGATGAGAATATGAGTGATAATTGTATTTGTTATATTGAAAAAGACTTACTTCAAAATGTTTTACTAGATAATGTAATGAATAGATTTCAAAACATGAAAACTCGCAGAGAACAACTTTAGAAATATTCTATGTATCTTATGTAATTTTGATGACTATTAAAGTACTTTTGTTATGCTATTTTGATATTTAACTTGAATTCTTCTTTTAATGTGTGACCCGACCCGATCCGACTCAACAAAAAACAACCCAACCCGAATCATATCAAAAGAATTTATTTTTTACTATAGCCAATGGACTCTCAAATAAATAAGCCGACCCCCATAAAAGAAATTCCTGAATCCGCCACTGATGACGAAGGTAGTTGATAACAAGTGTACGTATTGTGTGGATATCCTTTTAAATGTGTAATGCAATCATTGAGTTTAAACATGTGGTAGTATACAACTTCAGATCTGTGTTAATGAAAAGTGGATTGATGATGTGCATATGTACTCTCCCATATTTAAACATTAGGCTGGCACAACAATCTAAACCAAAGAGGCTTATAAGTTACAAATACGCAGCCCCCACTAGGTTATGATATCCTCACGTTTGAAATTGGTTGCATGAAAAAATCTCCTCCATGTGACCCTATGATGTGGCTAACCCAATGTTTTCAGAACCGGATCGGATGTTGAATCGAACGTTAAACTGGTTCACTGATTGGATTAGTCGAACCGGTTGGACCGGATGTATGAACCGGATGAACATAATATTAACTTTGACATTTCAAATAAATCAAATTAAATTAATAAGTAAAATCCGTTAAAAATAAACTAGTAAAATAATATTAATTTAAATGCTAACCAATTTCTTAATTTGTAGCACACGGCTCAAGATGTACCATCTACTGCTAGTGGTGTACAAACCGAGTTTTTTCCCAAACCGGTTTGGGGTCCAAACCGAAACAGGTTTGGTCAACCAAAGTCAAAACCGGTTTGGTCAACCAAAGTCAAAACCGGTTTGGTCAACCAAAGTCAAAACCGGTTTGGCCCCAAACCGGTTAGGGTCTTAAACCGGTTTCAAAGCTCAAAAACATTAACCGGTAAACCCGGTTTGGGCTTATTTGGAAATCGGTTCGGGCCCAAACCGGTTCGCTTTGATTTTTTTAAAACCTTGGCGCATGGCCCCTGTTTTGGGCGTATGGCCCCTGTTTTGGGCGCATGGCCCCTCCCTTGGGCGCATGGCCCCTGTTTTGGGCGCATGGCCCCTGTTTTGAGCGCATGACCCCTGTTTTGGGCACATGGCCTGTTCCTTGGGCGCATGGCCCCTGTTTTTGGGCGCTTGGCCCCTGTTTTGGGCGAATGAGCCCTGTTTTGGGCGCATGACCCCTTCGCATGGTCCCTGTTTTGGGGCGCATGACCCCTGTTTAAAAACTAGTTTGGGGGCCGGTTTGGGAACAGGTTTGGATACCGGTTTGGGAACCGGTTTGGATACCTGTTTCAGAACCGGTTTGAACCATCAACACCCAAAAGCGCATAGGAACCAACGGTTTGGGCCGGGTTGGAACTGGTTTGGGCCAAATATCAGTTCTGGAATTTTTTGGCCGAACAGGTTCGGGAAAAAGTTTTTGTACCACCTCTATCTACTGCTATAATGTGACACCAGTTATCATCTTTTAAAACTATTAAAAAACATAATAAACAGATATAAAATATTGAAATGGCTTGTTATTTCTTTTTCTTCTTCATGTTTGGAGACACAAAAAACATCGTTGGAGTTGAAAAAATTTACCGATTATGTTCTTCCTCTCGTCTTTTCTTCGCTAAAAACCACCCTTTTAAAGATATTTCCGTTATTGTTGCAACAACTCTTATGTTTGCACAACAGCTCCAACGTTCACCTTTGTTGTAGTAGATGTTGAATATTTTAGTGTAATTAAAGATTGCGTATGTCATTCAAATAAGAGTGCACGCTTGTTTGAATGTCATCGGGCCTAACGAGGGATCCAAGGGGGCAGCGCCCCCGAGAGAAGCGGGGTCCAAGGGGCAGAGCCCCTGGCTGGGGTCGAGCTGCCAGGTCAGCTTGGAAATTTTTATTTTTAGACAAAAGTCCTTTATCGAAAATGCATTAGAAATTTAATTTCGGGCTAAATATGCATTCGTGGAACTTGAGGGACAAAAGGTGTAATTTACTCAATTTACCCCATGAAGCAGTTTTCTTGAAAACTAAAAATACGCTCCTGTGTATTCGGTTTTCTGGATCCCCTAAAAAGAAATTTGATTTCTTGATCTTCTGAAGAAAATTTGCTCAATCAAAATCCATACGAAAATCTAGAATCAATCTGATTTTATCAAATCAAACGTTGGTAGACACTCCAATTGTTTGATCTGAAAGTGGTCACACGACTTCAGATTTATCCAGTAATTTTCGAGAATTCCCCAACAGTAGATCCGACATTATTGCAGCGGATCTGAGGTTTTCTGTTGAGATCTCCGACGTTAGTCTCCGTTCTCTTATGTTAAGATCTGAGCCAACCGGTTCACCGAATCCTTTATATAAAAATAAATACAGAAATTTACTACTTATTTAATTTACTATTATTGGGCCAAAGGTTGGATCTACTAACAAAATTATTTGTGGTTAGAGTGATGAAGTTCCCCATAAGAACAACGAAAGATCTAAGACCATAGCAGTGATGAAAAGAGGCCCGATAACAGAGCTATGGTGGTATGAGCTACGACTATGATAATAAGACAAAAATAAATAAAGCAAATCTGTGTATACATGTATCATGCGTCCTCGAGGCTAGACAAGATGAAGAAGAAGACAAAAAACATCACAAAGCAGAGGATAATAGGGGAAGAGGGCATAATGCATTTACATAAACAAAGAATAATTTAAATTAGTGTATGCAACCGAAAGAATGAAAAAAACAAGAGATGAGGGTGGTAACCATTAAAATAAATGGTTTTAAGTTTTTATACCCCATTACATCTAAACATATTAAAGAGTAACGACTAGATTTTGTTTTGAAGCATACAAGAGTTAATGTACAAATATTGCACTAGAAAGTATATGGATACTAAACAATACAAGAGGGAAGGATCCCTTGAGACTAACCATCTACAATCTTTGAGGTACAAACACAGTCAGCACTATGTACAATCATTTATGCGTATCCAACAGAGTTCAATTGGCACTATGTGAGCTTACACACAATGGGCATGGGGGATCCCTTCTATCTTCATATGAAGTTCTTGTTTCCAAACAATCTGCATGATAAATGTGACCACAAACAAGAACTGCAACAACAGTGTTATCACTAGTAGTAGCAGAGCATAATCGACACATCATCTTCATCGAATCACTCGACACCACATCTATCACCAATCTATTCGATCTGATTCGTTCCTGCTTCCGTGAAGCCTTGCCCCCCCTTTCTGCAAAACAACCACCAAGAAGAATACCAATCACCTCATAGTTGAAGACATACAAAAAGTCAAATTCCTTATCAATTCCTATTATGATACATATATTGCTACAAAACTAACACCAATAGCTGTCTATCAGTCTATATATTCAAGAAAATCCCTTTGACATCAATTTTTCTACAGGTGTCACTTGTCCATTGGCGGGTTAAATCAATGAATCACGACACATATATTTGTTCATGAAAAAAATATCAACCCTAGTCCAAACAGACTAACAAATTTCGTATCATGATATTTTGATCTAAACGAGTAAAACTGTATAGTAACCGAATGTTACACAAGTTGACCTGTTTAATTAAACAGAGTAAAAAAAATAAACCTAAAAGATTTACTGATACCAAAAAGATCAATTTTATCATGAAATTTTATAACAACTGTATAGTTTGAATTTGAAGAGTAGTTGATGATAACATTAAAAGAAGCAAAAGTTCACCTGTGTATCCTGAACGTGAATCAGATTTATGACCAAACTTCAAATGAGGATAATTATTCTTCCCATGAGAAGTTGATGAATGTTGAGCATTGTAATTTCTCTGTGGATGTTGGCCATTGCCATTGTAATTATGCCGTGGAACCCTAAACTGCAATGCACGATTATGGTTGTGGTGGCGGTGATGCGGCGGCGGGTGGTGGTGGTGGCCATTTGCAGAGCCTTCCATCATGTTCACCGGAGGTGAATGAATGCCAATTATTCTGGTAGAAAGAAGATGTTATGAGAAAGATGCAAAACCCTTATCTGAATCGATTGTTCAAACAGCAAGAATGATTATATTTGCAAGCCCACATTGCAAGATCATCTTTTTACATCAAGAATCGATCAGAATCATGGGAAATTAAACAAAACCCATAAAAAATCGAAGATTATGATATCGTACCAGGGTAAGGATGCGTGTTCTTGTGGTGGGTTCTTGATTGTATCTTGAGCGAATGCGATAGAAATGTATACGTAAAGTTTGAAACTTAACGGTTATGGAGGAACAGAGAGAAAAGGGTTTTTGGGTCGTTGGATTTTTCAGGAGAAGAAAGAGGGGGATTTTAACTCCCAATGTGGTGGTGGTGAATATTTTGTGCTAACGTTTTAATTAATAACTAGTAAAATTCCTCCGCGCGTTGCGGCGGGAATTTCATGTAAACAATGTAAAAGAGGCGCTTGTTAACGCGCCCATAAAACATGACCACCACCCCTTCTTTGCCATCATATGAGAAAGTAGTGCCCCTCTTAGTGCCCCTCTTGTTAACGGTATGGACTATTGCCATAGAGCTTCAAATATCTTATAAAGTATACGGGAGTCGCTGCTACCTCAGATTCATCAAGGCTACCAAATATCCACAACAAATATTCAGATGACACTAAACACTTTTCAAATAATTGTTACCATGCTTATGTTATAGCCCAATTTGCCACCAGAAAGGAGCTTTGAGGCTCACCTTAGTTTGGAAGTTGATGGAGTCAACTACATTTCCATAGTGAGAAATTGTCTGTCTTTGTGGCTTTTTGGTAAAGCCTCAAACATATAAATTCATTTGGACCCATGTGAACCACCTTATGTGACATGACTTATGCATTTTTTGAAATCGTTTGTAGCTCCCTGCATATCAAGAAAAGAACAATAGCTTTATAGTTTCAAGATTAAAAAATATATAAAAAATGGGTGCTCGTATTGTCTAAAGATAAAAACAAAACTAAAATAATAAAACCGAAACGCTACCATCTCAATTTAGTTTCTTGTTTTGCTTTCAATAGTATCGACTACCTACAAGCCTTAATTATGAAAGGGGTGCTATAGATATTATGGTTAAAGTATTCCACCAAAGCTCACCGCGTGTATGTAAAAATTTAATATTATAATCATAGCTATAAGAGTACAAATTCATATAGGTATTTATCCTTTACATTACTCAACAATCAGCAACTATCAATTTGTTGTGGCTATCTAGCAGCACTCAAATTACTTGCATCGGCAACATGCTCAATCAACTTATAGAATTATTAGGAACTTTCACCAATCCACTAACATATTAAATGAAAACAACATCAACTTTATTTGTTGCTCTTGAGCTGAACCATTGCAAGGAGTCATGGATTTCCAACTTCTAATAGATTAATACAAAGTATTCATAAACATCTGCAATTATTGATTACAGAAGCAGATATTTTTTTCACATAAAAACTAATTATAAAATTAATCTATACTCATAAACATCTGCAATTATTGATTACAGAAGCAGATATTTTTTTCACATAAAAACTAATTATAAAATTAATCTATACTCATAAACATCTGCAATTATTGATTACAGAAGCAGATATTTTTTTCACATAAAAACTAATTATAAAATTAATCTATACTCATAAACATCTGCAATTATTGATTACAGAAGCAGATATTTTTTTCACATAAAAACTAATTATAAAATTAATCTATACTCATAAACATCTGCAATTATTGATTACAGAAGCAGATATTTTTTTCACATAAAAACTAATTATAAAATTAATCTATACTCATAAACATCTGCAATTATTGATTACAGAAGCAGATATTTTTTTCACATAAAAACTAATTATAAAATTAATCTAAGGATTTCAGTGATAAACAACACTTTAATTTGTTTCAAGTGTTGGTCCAAAAGTAGCAACAATCACATGAACTCAACCTCATACTCGTTTCAATAGTTCATCAAAGAGCTGAACAATGGTTATAACAAATTCATCAGTCATTGACCCATTTTAGCACTTAGTTGTTGGTGCTATATATTTATAGTTGAAAGAATGGAAAACAGGTAAATTTGTTTAATCATATGGTAATCATAGCTCAAATGGGTTGGTAGTATTGAGTAAGCAAAAAAACAGAGAAAGCAATTGATCCATGCAATTAAACTTGCAGCTAAATTCAGATGTTAAAAATCATTGGTAACCTGATTGAAACATTTGTAATGGAGTGCATGTAACAAAAGTTTTAAGATTTACCATTCTTGTAATTGAAGCAAGAATAGAAATTGATACCTCGAATTTGGCCTAAATGATCTTAGGTTGAATATAGAAAGCTCCCATATACCATAAACATGATGATTATGTCTCATAGTAGTTGTCTTCCTCTTAAATGCAATAAAAGATAACAGATATTATAATCATTTCAAACAAAAAAGATTATCAATATTTAATAATCTTAAAAACCCTAATCCCACAAGATCTGAACATTGGTAAAGAATTCAATAACTTGGGTTTTCTCATTTGAGTGGCAGTGAGAGGCGGAGGAAGCATGGTCGATGATGAAGCTTGCATGTCCGGTGAATCTCCGTCTTCTCTCTAAGTTGTCATCTGGGGTTCCTCCTCCTTCGTCTTAAATTCTGTCTCTTTTAATTGAAAAGACGACCGACATGAACCGATAGTGCATTATAGGATTGTACTGGCTGCGCTGTAGATGTAGGTATGGCGACACTGTAGCCACCGACCAAAAGTTTTAATATATATTATAATACAAGAGATAAAGGGAGTTTAACATTTTCAAGTTGTGCTTTTCATGTATCCATAATCCATTTATAACTTTGGGTATAATATCTTATTAATCTAATGAAAATCATAATATTATGGAGTAAATTATTCCTATAAAAATTCATAATATTAGTTCTTATGGTAAGTCAAGCTTTACATTTTTCTTAAATGAATAATTGGATTATTAGCAGGGCGCTGACCCATCGATTATTTTCATTACTCAAGTACGTAATTCAAGACCGTCTTAGGAGGAAACTAACCATGGGTGAGAGAAAACCCTCTAACCGAACTTAAAACCCCATTTTTTGTCACAGGTAAGACTTAAACCCAAAACTTCACTTATTTTCATGAAGTCTTGATAAGGGGTTGTTTGATAACATCTGAATCAGTAAGTGCAAAACTAGTGAATGCTTTGATTGATTAATAGACTCTGAACTAGTAAGTGTTGAACCTATATGTGATGTTTGGTTGAATATCTGAATAACTATGCATAATGACTAATTTACCCTTGTAAACTATTTTGAGGTTGAATGCACATCATATTAACCCATTGACAGTCTTCTTACTTTCTTGTGTATAAATTCAAAACACTATCTATAACATATAATAAAAAAAGGTTTTTTGAGACACGTGTCATCATTCTAGCATATCAAATGACACGTGTTATCATTTTAGCATATCAGAAAAATAATTTTCTCGCCTCTCTCTCATAATAAATACGAAAATTATAAAAATAATCAATTTGACTTTCCTTTTTTACTAATATATGTTAAAACAAATATATATATATATATATTTGTATTTATTGTCTCTCTCATATTAAATGATAATTATTTTAAATAAGTAAACTAAACTATTAAACATCTAA
>BJCO01466906.1:0-10491 GCA_018326465.1 Flaveria floridana
CCATAACACACCAGAACATGCGAAACCCAAAAACTAAATCAAAGCCCAACACCATACACAAAACAAACAAAAATCAAAGCCGTAAGAAAGCGACACAGTCCAAAATAGAAAACTGACGAAAATCAAAGCCCTAAAAAGAGCAAACAAAAGGAAAACCCAAACCTTAATAGCGAGAATAATCAGGGTATCGATAACGAAAGAAAGAAAGTCCAACACCATACACAAAACAAACGAAAATCAAAGCCGTAAGAAAGCGACACAGTCCAAAATAGAAAACCGACGAAAATCAAAGCCCCAAAAAGAGCAAACAAAAGGAAAACCCAAACCTTAATAGCGATAATCGTCAGTGTATCGATAACGAAAGAAAGAAAGCAGGTAACTGGAGAAAGACAACGTCAACGAACCCTACAAATCAAAAACACGTGTCCAGATACAAAAAATCTCATCCCAAATTCTCGAGCCCACACACAAAACAAACCATATTAAAACACAAAAAAAATAAACACATAAACAAAATAATCAAAGAAAAATTTAAACAAAAAAAAGAGAAAATCCCCACCGACCAAAGCTTTTAATTAGTAATATAATTAACGAAGTGGTCTAATAAAAAATCTCATATCATTTATCAAAAACATTTTTAGTTTCTATAGTCAATGCTCGTTTTAATTTTTGCTCGTTTGTAAACGAGCCGATCGGCTCAGATCGATTTGTAAACGAGCCAAGCACGAGCAAAGGTCTGCTTGGTTCGGTTCGGCTCGAATTAATATGTATATATAGTTTACACGTAACACTCTAGTAGATTTAACCCATTATATATAAATATATAATTATATTTATGCATACTTGATCAATCAACCTAATAAATAATTTTACATTAAACATAAAAGTGAAATCTTAAGCCGCTAAAAGATATTTTTTCGATCGTCTCCCGGTCTCACCGTAATCGTTATCTGCAATACACTCTCACCCATTATCTGCTACAGTTTTAGCTTTATCGTTAGCCACAATGTATTTCATCAATGAAAATATTATGTAATGAAATGTGTCTTGTGCCTGATTTTAAGTCATTAAACTTTATTCGCTGCAGTATAAATCGTATGACACATAAGATAATTGGGTTGTATAGATTGTTTGCCGCTCGTTTGTGCTCGCTCGACGCTCGCTCGACGCTCGCTCGATAATTTAACGCTTGAAAAATGCTCGTTTGATTTTCTGCTTAGGTGTAAACGAGCCGATCAGCTCGGTTCGGTTTGAAAACGAGCCAAACAAGAGCAAAAGTCTGCTCGGTTCGACTCGGCTCAGCTCATGAACAACCCTACTTGAAGGTTGGGTTCTAGCAGGTGATTTTAAAACCAATGAAACCACCTCGTGAACATATAGCCGCCGAACACAATGCTACCCGAGGGTGGGTCGCTAATTCCTAGTAATAGCATATTAGAAGTCAGCTTCTGAAAAAACATTACTATACGTCAATTCTTGGGTTGAAATGGTCAAAATGTCGTTAAAATACTTACTTTTGAAATACACTCTTCCTACATATTTATTCAATAGAAAATAACACAAGCAATAATGCTGCTAATTACGACATTTTTGATAATCTACCTATTTATTTAAGAATAAAATAAAACTAACCACGATTAAGCCAGGGTTAGCGAATTTGACCAGTCTGGTTTGGCAGGCGCTGTCTCCATCCTTGACACCCCCATAAAAACCCCCCAAAACCCCACACGTAACTCTCAACCACACCAACAACACAACACAAAAACATATATAGAGAGAGAGAAACTTGAACCAATTTCTCCTTTCAACTTTCTCCGTCTGCATCACCGCTCATTGTTCCAATCGCCGGTCACAATTCCGTCAGTTGTTCGATTCCGGTGGAATGCAATCGGACTCCGGTGAACCGACGGCCTTTGATTTAGTTACAGCAGTTTTGAACGATCAAGTGATCGATACAGTGAACGCATCTGACAAAGGAGGATCGGCGATGCTACCGGCGATGGAGATGATTCTGGAGAATCCTCAACTGTTGATGATACTGACGACGTCGGTTGCTGTTTTGGTAGGGTGTTTCGTTGTGTTCGTGTGGAGGAGATCGTCCTCCGGGAGGAAGTTTGGTAAGGAGTTGGAGCCTCCGAAGATCGTTGTGCCGAAGAGGCAGATTGAGCAGGAGGTTGATGACGGGAAGAAGAAGGTTACGATTTTCTTCGGGACGCAGACTGGAACGGCTGAAGGTTTCGCTAAGGTAAGGTTTAGAAGGTTTGAATGTTTGGTCGTGTAGGTTTTTGCGGTTTTGAGGTTTGAATTTGGATTTCTGTTGTCTTGAAGGCGCTGTTTGAAGAAGCGAAAGCGCGATATGAGAAGGTCGTGTTTAAAGTGGTTGATTTGGTGAGTTTTGACTTTTGTTGTATGAGTTTTAATGCGTATTGTGCGAAATGATTTTTGATGTTGTTGTTGGGGTATTTGACTAATTGGCGATTTGACTCTGAGAATCGTTGAATTTGGTTATGGTTGTGATGACGGTGGTGTTTTTAATGTGTAGGATGATTATGCTGCTGATGATGATGAGTATGCAGAGAAGCTGAAGAAGGAGAACTTTGCTTTCTTCTTCTTGGCTACGTAAGCTTTCGTGTTCATTTACCTTCCTTTTTCCTTTATCTTTAGGAAATGGTTGACTATTTTCGATTACGGATCCTATTGGTAAGATTAGTTTAGACCTGTTGGCTGAGAGAAAGTGGACTTTTAGATGGAAAGGAGCAGCTGTAAAGAGCTTTGATCGAAATAGTTATTGTACTCTTTAATCAAAAGCTCTACAAAAGAATTTCTGCAGCTTCAATAGACATCCTAAACAGAATTTTTGAAAGTTTTATTGGTTAATTCCCTTTTAACTGAATTTGACAGTTTGTATGATACTTTGTTGTGTAGATATGGGGATGGTGAACCAACTGATAATGCTGCCAGATTTTATAAATGGTTTACTGAGGTAAATATTGTATGCATTGTAGATTAGAGTTATGTAGGTATGATCTGGGTTTTGGATTTGAATATGTTAATGCTTGTGCAGGGAGATGAGAAAGGAGTTTGGCTTGAAAAACTTCAGTATGGAGTATTTGGTCTTGGCAACAAACAGTATGAACATTTCAACAAGGTAAAAGATGAATGCCATGATGCATTATTTATAAACTGCATCTAAGCTAGCAATGTGTTGCCTTAACTAATTTTTGAACTCTTCTCATATCAAATTTCGTGTGTAGATTGCAAAAGTGGTTGATGATGGTCTCACAGAGCAGGGTATGTTTATTTTCATGCATTACTTGCTTATTATTGGTATTAATTATTTTATTCAAAGCATATCAGATGTATCACTAGTTGCTTATCATTATTGTGTCAGCATCAATTCCAGTTTTGTGAAGCATTCAGCGGGTTTTGGTTTTCTTTGATCTAATGCTTATGGGTTTCACCATTCTCAGGTGCAAAGCGCATTGTTCCAGTTGGTCTTGGAGATGACGACCAATCAATTGAAGATGATTTTTCTGCATGGTATTAATAAGAGACCTTCTATGCCTCCTTACAAATGATGTTTTCGTCATTGAAATGTGAATTTATAATATTTAACATATATTGCTTCTTCAGGAAAGAATTAGTGTGGCCAGAATTGGATCTATTGTTGCGTGATGAAGATGACAAAACTGCTGCTACTCCTTACACAGCTGCCATTCCCGAATACAGAGTCATGTTTCATGACAAACCTGATACATTTTCTGAAGATCATAGTCAAACAAATGGGCATGCTGTTCATGATGCTCTACATCCATACAGGTATTACAAATGTTCTATAACTCAGTGTCTTGTTTTAACCTAATCACATCTATATAATAACCTAACTTGTAAGTTTAATCTGTCTTTAAAGATCCAATGTGGCTGTTAAGAAAGAGCTCCATACCCCTGAATCCGATCGCTCCTGCACTCATCTTGAATTTGACATTTCTCACTCTGGACTATCGTAAGTTATTGCTGATGAACTCCATTTGAATGTTTTACAATGTTATTACCGAATTGCCTTTTAATAATTTTGTATAAATTTTAGATATGAAACTGGGGATCATGTTGGTGTCTACTGTGAAAACTTAACTGAAGTAGTGGAGGAAGCTGAAAGATTGATGGGATTACCTGCAGATACTTATTTCTCTTTACACACAGATAATGAGGATGGAACACCACTTGGTGGACCTTCGTTACAACCTCCTTTCCCTCCTTGCACTTTAAGAAAGGCATTAACTAAGTATGCAGATCTGTTGAGTTCTCCCAAAAAGGTAACAAACATTTAGTTAAATCAAATTGTATTAAAATTTCATTACAGGTTAATAAACACAACAAATGCTTATATTTGCATATGTATTTCAGTCAACCTTGCTTGCTCTAGCTGCGCATGCTTCTGATCCCACTGAAGCTGACCGACTAAGATTTCTTGCATCTCGTGATGGCAAGGTTTGGGATTTCTTACATATCATTATCACTCAGTTACTTTGGTTTTCTTATTATTTAGTTATTTATTTTCTTATTTTATTTTAGGACGAATATGCTGAATGGATTGTTGCAAACCAAAGAAGCCTTCTTGAGGTCATGGAAGCTTTCCCATCAGCTAGACCTCCACTAGGAGTTTTCTTTGCAGCTGTTGCCCCACGCCTACAGCCGAGATACTATTCCATTTCTTCCTCCCCAAAGTGAGTATATTTTCAATTTTAAACTATATGGTAAGTTTTCCCAATAATTCATGTGGTTAATGAATTGTTGTTATTATTATTACAGGATGGCACCCAACAGGATTCATGTTACTTGTGCATTAGTCTATGAGAAAACACCTGCAGGTCGTATCCACAAAGGAATCTGTTCAACCTGGATGAAGGTATTTCAATCAATATTAAAAATTTGAAAGTTTTTGTTAGATCATAATTTGATGACTCACTTTTGTGGTTTAATTATCTCAGAATGCTGTTCCTTTGACTGAAAGTCAAGATTGCAGCTGGGCACCCATTTTTGTTAGAACATCCAACTTCAGACTTCCAGCTGATCCTAAAGTCCCTGTTATCATGATTGGCCCTGGAACCGGATTGGCTCCATTCAGAGGTTTTCTTCAAGAAAGATTGGCTCTCAAGGAATCTGGAACCGAACTTGGGTCATCTATTTTATTCTTTGGTTGTAGAAACCGTAAAGTGGTAATTTTATACTATAAACTTTTTGTTTATTTGAACAAGTAAAAAATTATTTGTGCTCGCTTAAATCCTAACTTGTTTGATCCTTTTTGAAAATTTTAGGATTTCATATATGAAAATGAACTGAACAACTTCGTCGAGAATGGCGCTCTTTCTGAGCTTGATGTTGCTTTCTCCCGCGATGGACCAACTAAAGAATATGTGCAACACAAAATGACCCAAAAGGTAAAAAAAGAATGAGAAAATAACTTATGTAATTATGTAATCTTTTTATTAACATTAATTATTATGGCATTTTACAGGCATCTGATATATGGAACATGCTTTCTGAGGGAGCGTATTTATACGTCTGTGGTGATGCCAAAGGCATGGCTAAAGATGTACACCGTACCCTACACACCATTGTGCAAGAGCAGGTACACGCATCTGTCTTTATTTCCACTACCTTTTTATTTTTATATTTATGATGGCATTTATTAAGAATGGGCTGATTTTGACGAATCAGCTTTTAGATGTCTAAAGTTGACCTTTTAGATTCAATTAGCGGTGCTATTGTTAGGAATTAAATTAAGATTGTGGAGGGTCCTATTATATGGTTGAGATCTACATACCCCACAAATGGAAACAAAATGCGGAAATTTTTAAAGAATTCCTCCTTTCGTCCTAAAGCAAAGGGGTTTATTTTGTTGAAAAAAAGTTCAAATACAAAGTGTATTTTTACTACAAAGTGTGAGAAGACACAATGAGCCAAAAAAAGACACAATGAGTCAAAAAAATACACAAAAAAAATTATATCTCACAATCAAAATCGAATTTCAAAAAAGTAATTCGGAGTTTTTGTTCTCAATAAGAAAGAAAATAAACGAAAAAATAAAAAAAATAAAAAAATTTAACGTTTTTTTATTGTGTCATTTATGAAAGACACAATAACTTCATTGTGTCATTATGAAAGAGTCATTGTGTCAATATAAAAGACACAATGATATTGTGTCATATAATGACACAATGAAAAAAAAAATTACTTTTTGTTTATTTTTTTTTTGAAAGAGGACAACGAGATGAACAAAGGCTCCGAAGTGTTTTTTTTAAAATTCGATTTAGATTGTGAGATATAATTTTTTTTGCGACTTTTTTAGCCTCATTGTGTCTTCTCACACTTTGTAGCAAAAATACACTTTGTAGAATAACCTCACCCTATTTTGTTTTCTTGGAAATTTACATTTACTCATAACTGCATGCATAAAAGTGTATCAAGATTAAAGGAAAGTAGAATTCTTTTATAATTTTTTAAGTTGAGAGTAGGATAACAAGGGGTGTTCATGCTCTGGCTAGTGTGAGGCTCCAAACCTCGTGGGGACTGATAAACTGTGAAAACCCAATCATGAAACCGAACTGAATGAGTCTCAAACTGGCCAATCCTGCCGACTAGCTTTGATTTGGGCGGTTTTAGCAGTTTATGAAACATCCGTAATAGTAAGACTGAATTGCATGAATGGTTCAAAGTATGATTATATTTTGGGTTTCGTCTCAACTACCTCTTTACAATCATATAAAACGTTTGGTCCGTAACACTAAACATTTAAGAATGAGTGACATAAAAAGGCCCATTGGTGTACAGTTTTATTACATACATTTTTGGTGATTTCAGGGAAGTGTGGACTCCTCTAAAGCGGAGCTGTATGTGAAGAATCTACAAATGTCAGGAAGATACCTCCGTGATGTTTGGTAATCAATCTATTGAGGAAACGAATAACAAATGGTGAAAGGGAATTTATAAACAAGTTTATGACAAAGTATAATTTTGATCATTTATAGTGAGTAATTGGAATTCTTCCTACATAATTCTTTTCTTCTTGTAATTTGTAAGTTGAATATAAATCTTGTTGTTTCATGTTTTATGAACATGTTCTTGTGTTCACCACCACTACGCAACAACCAACTGCCACCCCGTCACATTAACCAGATCGAAACAAAAACTCTCGTCAGAACCTACCACTGTACAATTAAGTCGAAATATAAAACCTTATTCGTCATCTTTCCTGACAGGTTTCTATCATCCCCAACACCATAATCATACGATATCAGTTCTTCAAGCCAAAAACCCAAATTGCAAATAAAAATACAATATAAAAGGATTGCCGATCACATGAAAATGAAAAGGAAAGAAAGAAACTCATAACATCACTGGTAACGAGGTAGAATTTAGAAAAACTTGAAGTGCGTTTGTTATTTCAAGAATGATGATTAGAGGTTGGGATGAAGAATTAAATGTTTTTTTATTTTATAGAAAACCATCAGAGCTTACGGGCTGATCCCCTTTTCTTTTTCTCAAAACACTTTAGCCTCATAAACCCTATGACCAACTCAAAATTAGAGTAGCTGATTCAGAAACCCTATGACCAACTTAAAATTAGAGTAGCAAATAGAGTAGAAGGTGGGATTTTATATTCTATAGCCTATGCGTCTGCTTCTGATGACGTTTTTCACCTCACCCTCCCTCTTCGGGTCGAAACACTATATTATCTTGATGAATCTGCAAATGATTGAATGCCTAAGAATATTATTGATTCTGCAAAGTATAATTAGATTTTATAAAACAATAATATAATGAATCTGGGAAGATGGATCTACTTTATGATAGATATAGTGATCTAATTATGCATATTTATGAAATCTTAAGATGATTAACACTTCTACTACAAATAAAATCAATTAATATAATAGTAGCCGTCTCATTCTAAAAACTACCAAAGTCTAATCCGCTCGTTTTGAGAGAGCAGAGGCCAGAGGGGCACCTCAAGAGAGTGAAATAAAACAAAGGCTTTAAGCCCTACTTTCCTAGGCCCCTAGGTTCTTAAAAACTTATAACGTAGATAAATTGATCTTTACGTGGCTTTCAATTGGACAGTGATTTTCTCACCTAAGATAAGTTTTCTTTTGATAATTATCTTAAGTTTGTGACCAATTAGGACAAATTGATCTACGAGCTTTCTTTTAAGGACGTACCAGTCTAGTACCCCAAAATTCTGTATTAGAGTAATTGCTGGATCATGCCCAAATCGAAACATAAAATAGAAGGTTTTTGCTTATTGAATTTGCACATACTTTCGTTCATGCTTAACACTTAGCATTATATAAACAAAAACAACCCCTTACACCTCAAGAAAAACAAACTCACTAACGCACAAGTTGCTAACTACCCATATTCTATTAAAACAATTAAAACGTGTTACTAAAATTAAATTGTGTTGACCATACCCTTTGCATTAAATTTGAACTCATCAAGATTAACTCTATAGTAATGGAGATGATCGGATAAATCAGTGACTCGTCAATGATCCAATTAATTATTTATTAAAAAAAGGTAATTGGGCTTTGAACTTAAAAGAGTTTTGAGAATTTTATGTAGAGCCATTGACAGCCCCTGTGGAAGTGTGGAAGGAGTCTAAAACCGATGGATCTCTAGCATTGTTGTTGGGACCGGTCAGACCGGGGATCGGCCACCTAGCCGGTCCGGTTCGAATCGAATCGTTTTGGGCCGGTTCGACCAGCCGGTTCGTCTCGAATCGGTTGTCGGACCGGGAAACCGGACTGGTTCGAACCGGATTTTGGTTTTTTTATTTTAATGGGAAAAAACGGGGTGTTGAACCATAAATTAGTGTGTTAGATATAAAAATATAGTTAAGTTTTATATATAACTATAAAATACATATATAAACATCTTATATTTAATTATATATAACTATATATATAATATACTATATATATAATTATGACGTTATCCGGTTCTTAAATCCGATCCGACCACCAAACCTATAAAGTGTCTGGTTCGACGTTCGATTCGGTTCTGAAAATATTGATCTTTAGTAATGGAGAGGAGTTAGAAAATTTGGTCTGAACGTCTTGAACAGTAACCAAAGTCAACAAACACGTACGTTTTATTGGTCGAATCCAACGTATTGAACAATGAAAGGTTTTTAATCTGAATCCATTAATCATTTAATCAAACTTCAAAGTTCTAAAGTAAATAGTGTCACACCCTCAATTTCTACAAACGGGGTATTACCGTCAGGCGCGTGACATATCAGGATCTCAGCCACTAGTTACACCAAATGACACTTCATTTATAAAAACATAATTACTCATTAATAATAAAACTTTTCAAATCAGAGTTAATTAAGAAAATACAATAGTAAATGCGGAAGCGTATTAATTTGTAACTCAAACAGCGCAACACGCGCAAAACCAAATAAGTATATTATATAGAAAATGCAAATGTTTTCAATTGATCAAAACAACGATAAATGCATGTGAGGTGATCCTATCGTGCACGCCTTACGAACCTGAAAGAAACATGCTAAGTGTCAACACAATATTGATGAGTTCACAGGTTTTAATAAGCAGAACATAAAGTAAGCAGATACAGTAAACAAAGTAATATCAATAGATAACTAGTCTACTTAACCAGTTACTAAGTGTACGAAGTTCGCAACCAAAGCTGACAATGTAAATGAACGCCTCGGCTATGAATACCAGGTCACAGCAACAGAAATTAGGTCAATTAAACACCCGTTTGACGAACGTTGTGCTAGCGCGACTAGCCCGGTGGGGGTTGTCAAACCTAGTAGATCCACTCAGAATTACATCGCTATAATACGTACATTAACGGTTCGAGTATGAGAACTTAAGTGGTATAACACTAGTAAACAAGTGTTATTACAGTAATACTGATCAATGAAAATGAGTTTGAACACACGTTTCTTTCACCCCAAGAAAGTAAGTAAAGCGGGGCTGAGAACTCACCTCGAATGCACAGCAACAGTCAAATGTAAGAACAAAGGGTTTGGTTCCAATTAGCCTGAATTTACATTGATATTATATTAATATAGCTTCCCAAAATTATAGTACGATACGGTTTCGTGTTCGGATTCTGGGTCACTTCGCAACAACACATATGAATATATACATATTACTATTAACACTATATTCATATGCGCATTATAATATATTTGTCTATTCCCACGTGCATCCACTTCAACCAACAAAATTTTAGACCAACAAAAGGTGTACCCAAAATACATGTCATGCACACCTTTACAAACTCATACCATGCTTCGCTTTTCGCTTACTTATAAATGATGTAATTTAACACGATATATTCAAGATGCACAACCTATCATCACACTCTCATTGTCATCTTTTCCCGCCCACAATCCACACGTACATATACAGGAACACACACACACACACACACACACACACACACACACACACACAC
>BJCO01466907.1:0-12994 GCA_018326465.1 Flaveria floridana
AGGATAATTTATTGATGGGATCATTATTATTTCTGTTATTTAAAAAGGTTTAAATAACACTAATAATATAAGAGTGTTCTTTAATTAAATTGTTTAATTAAACAAGACATATGTCACATTTTAAATAAGTCTAGTAGATGACTTATTATGTGTGACAAAAAGGGGCTAGTTTAAAAATAAGTGTGTGTTTGATTAAAGAGGGAAACCTCTTGGTTTTAAAACCTTTTGGCCGCCCCCTTTAATTGTTATTGGTTCTTTTTAGTGCCTTGAAAACACACACTTGTTTAACTACTCTTACACTCCTCTTGACCATCAATTCATTACATGCAAAATCAAAAGCAAAAACTCTCTTTTCTCTCAAGATCTCACGGACACAGCAGCAGAAATAGGAGGAGTTTTGAGTTGATTTAGGTGCTTATTATTCCTAACAAGAAGGTGATTGCAACCAAGCTTGGGGTATACTAGCTTGAGGAGTCCTCCTTTGGGTTCTTGGCCGATTTTAACATCCCAAATATCCTTCTCTTGCTCGTTTTCTTGCTGGAAAAAGGTAGCAAATCACAGCTTCATATGGCAGTGATTTTATATACATTTGTGTATTGTTCATAGCTTGTTTCATTCACATATATGATCCTTTTGCTTGGGTTTGTTTTTCCATCTTAAATGAACATAAAGAACATGAAATTTTCAGCTTTAAAATCGATTTTAAAAAGCCATATATCCGCTGGGTTTTTCAGAAAGTTTAAAAGGTTAAACATGGATTTTGTGTTCTAGCAAACCCGTCAAAAATTGGTAAGTGTTTAAGTGTTTTTGGGTCGGTTTTGCTAGGTTTTAACTTTAGAACTGCTTTTTATGTTTTTTATATGTTTGGTTGCTTGTTGTACTTTGCTTTAGGCGTTTAAAACTCTTGGTAACTTCAAGTTGGTGAAGGTTTGCTTGAAGACTACTTTAGGTGAGTTTCTAGACCCCGGTTTTCTCTTGTATTAAAAAGTTTTAGGGCTGAAAATGCATGCAAAACCATTTTTATAACAGTCATGCATATAACCATATGTATGTATGTTTGTATGATGATGTTTTATAGTTGTAAATGCTTGTTTTGGAATGGGTGTAACAAGCTTAGAACAAGTAATGATGATGTTTGGGCTCGAAAAACAACTTAGAAATGTATAAATAGGTTGTCATGTGCCCAACCAGGGCCCATGCACCTAAGGAATTGCCTTAGAAAGTTTTTAAGTAAGATCATACGCCTAAACAGGGCCCATACGCTTGAAAAATAGGCTTAAAAGCCTAAGTATGTGATGATGCGCCCAAACAGTAACCAATACGCCTATAATGCATTAGAAATTTCTAAGTACATGGTGATGCACCTGAACATTTGTTCATGCACCTAAGTCTTTGAAGAAACGCCTAAGTATAGGGGTGATGCGCCTAAATAGTGCCTATCCGCCCAAGGGCTCATGAGTCTAAGTGAGAAATGTGCCCAAATAGTGATGAAACGCCTAAACAGGCCTCATGCGTCTGCATAGTGTTAAAGCGCCCAAACACTTAGAAAATTTTGTGAATTTTTAGGAAAACCAAAATTTTAGGGTTTGACCCTAGTTTGACCTATGGGCTATGTTTACCTATTTTAAGCATGATTATGTAATGGTCTATGGTTACAGTATGTATGGTGAATGTATGTGTATGATTTGTTACCTTTTAATCGTTTTCAAAACGTCTTTATATTATATTGTAAGATACATTAAGTATTATGTTTTTACTTTACGTAGTATGACAAATGTATGAAAGAACGTAAAGTATAACGTAACGGAATGAAAGATAACAAAGATAAAAAGTGAAACATAATGAAAGAAAGAATGGCTTACAAGCAAATAGAAAGGAGGGGCACGACCATGTTGTTGTTAGCTCAACTGTGTGTGGTTGAAATAACTTGAAGGATGCTTACAGGGTCAATCATTGAGATTGACGGGATCCTTATGGCTTGCCCTAGGTGACTGGGTCTGCTTCGTGCACAATGACCATTGTCTAATTACCATAGGCCCAACATTAGCTTCGTGCACAATGTTCGGGGTATTGTACATTGGTCCAGATGAAAGTGGGAGATGACTTGCCCTAGCTGACTAGGTCAGCTTCATGCACAATGTTCATGGCCTAATTGTAGACCACAGGCCTAACATCAGCTTCATGCACAATGTTCGGGGTATTGTTCATCGATCTGTATGAAAGTAAAAGAATGACATAACGTATGAAAAGAAAGTAAGAAAGTAAAAGAATGACGTAAAGTACAATACGAAAGTATGAGAATGAAAGTAAGAGATAGTGAAAAGCATGAAATGAGAGTATGATTATGAAAGCGAATACTAATGAAAAGAATGGAATGAAAGTATGTATATGAAAGCGAATGCTAACGAAAAGAATGGAATGAAAGTATGTATACGATGATGAAAGATAATAAGAAAAGTATGAAAGAACGAACTAAACAATGAATATTGTTTGAATGTACGTCTGATGTGTGTTCATATACAAAGGTAAAAGTATTTTATGGAAGGTATATTTTGTACATAAAACACACGAGGTATTTTGATACGTATAAAACTAGAACTCACTCAGCAACGCTGATGTTTATGCATTTTCAGTTAGCAGGTAAATTGCTAAGGATGGCATGATGGAGAAGCTACTCGGCGGGACAAGACTGACATCTAATCGTATTTTGATGCTATTGTTGTTTTGTAATACAATTAAACAATTCTTTTGTAACTGATGAACAACGTTGTATTGCTTAACAACAGTAGCTTTAATGATAATGGATGGCTTTTGTTAAATGAATTTCCGCTGCATATTTTTATGAATTATGTAATGTGTAATGTAATAAAGCGATGATTCTTCAACTGTGAGGTACCCGGGAACGGGGCCTTACATCACAAGAGCAGAGTACTCAGTGAAAAATCGCACCAACCCTGAGATTCATTTGATCATGAACATGTTCTAGTCACTGTCGTGCTTCCAGGCAATGATCTTCACATCAGTCTTTCCCTCTGGAGCAGACACACCCTGGATCATCTCTGAGGTGGTTAACCCATCTTGAAGCTTTAGTTGAGAGGGTTCAGTAAACCACTCAGGATTCCTGTTGAGAAAGGGTGCCAAGACATCATGGTCTTGATTAGTGAGCTGGATGTCTTGAGCTCTGAGTCTGGTCCTGGGTTTTCTTTCCTACGACCTCCTCTTCAAACTTTTTCAATCTATCTTTCTTTTCATTAATCATCTGGAGGATTGCAGCTCTAAGAGAATTTGTCTTCATGTTCCCCAATTTTCTCTTTGCATATCCTTGTTTTGAAAGATAATCCTTCATTTCCCTGTCAGTCATGGTGTAGGGATCAGGATATGGAGCTTGAGAGGTTGTAGTCTATTGTGGCTGGGGTGGTGAATGTGATGGGAGATTTGACTGATTTTCTCTCATATTCCGTCACATGAGTTGGGTCAAAAAGTTGATTCATCTTTCTCACTTCTTCCACCATTGATTCATAGGTCATCCCAAAAACTTCATTAGCATCATAACCGTGATTGATCAAAAACATGGCATTGATCATCTGGTCATCGGTTTGTGCTCTTTCCACCATCTCCTAAACTGAGGTTTCACCCTTCACATGATCGTCTTTTACCAAAGGTTCATTAACCTGGTATCCTTCTTCAATTTCTCCTTCTTCCAAGTCAATAGTATCAATCATCTCTTTTAATTATGCCTCAGCCTTTTCATGCTCCTCAAGAAACTTAGCTATTACAGCCAAACTTCTTGGATCATCTTTTTGCTTTTTCTTTACAGGCTCTTCTTCCTTTACAGGCCTTTTTCCCTTTGCCTTCTCAGACAAGTACTTCCTCTTTCTTGGGTAGGTGTGTACATATGGTCTGGATGAGGATAGCAAAGATGTTTCAACTATTGTTGGAATTGTTTCTTCAGCTTTCTTTTCAGCAGCTTCTTCCTTTTCTTTCAGCTCTTCACTTAGTTTTCTGATCAGCTCTTTTTGCCAATCAGAAAGGATGACTGCAGGAACAATTTGCAAACTCAACTCTCTCTCCAAAGGTACCGGAGATTGAGCATTCACCACTAAGTGTTCTACTGGAGGTCTTGGGTCCCTTACAAACTCCTAAAACTCACCATCAATAGTAAAATCTCTAGTAGAGTAGCTGTCAAGTTCTTTAATGAGATCTCTAAGCTCAACATCTTGCTCAATGGTTTCTTCAGATTACTCACTAGAATAGACAACCATGGCTAGACTTGGCTCTCTCTTTGTTTCTGGTTTCTGGTTCTGGTTCATCTTCTCTTTATTCTTGCTCATCACCTTTTGTTTCATGCTCCTCAGCCAACTCCTCCTTTATCTTGATTAACATCTCTAGTTCTGAGACCCTTTTTAGTAAGGTCTCATTTTGGTTGCTAAGATCAGCGATTAGATCAGATTGGCTTTCAATTATGCTTTCATGTTCTTCCATGACAATAGTTTGTATGGATACAGTGTCAACATGCCCACTGATTTCTTCCTTAGCTTGGTGGAGGGCAGCTTTGAGATCATCAATTTCTTTGTCTTTCTTTGTTGTTTCAGCTTCATGTCTTTCTTTTAGATCTTTGATCTCTAATTCTTTCCCATCCAGCTCTTGAATTTTGTCTTGAATAATACCAGATCTTCTATTCAATAACTTTTCCATCCTTTGCACTTTTAACAGTAACTCTGCAATCATTTCATCTTTCTCATCAGGTTGATTGATTCCTGATTCAGCATAGCTTTCAGAAGGCCTTGCTTTTGATTGGACTTGTCTTACAGGCTTCCTCATAGTGTGACCCTCCTCATCCGGAGATGATTCGGAGTCATCTGAAGAGCTGGTAGATTCACTAGACTCTACAGAATCAACTGATATTGCAGATGTATGAGGTGGGGAAAAGTGAGCCGGAGACAAGCGTGGAGACTGAATAGGTGATGTAATAAATGGAGAAGCCATCTCAGCTTCTTGAACAGAAGGTCCTGAGTGAAGATCACCACCTACATCAACAAGTGGTGAGATAGGCCTTTGTTCCTCCATTTCTTCTTCAGCATGCTAATCAACATATTATTGATCATAAGCTGCTTGTTCTTCTTCTTCTAGAGCTTGCTCATCAGGAGCTATATCCTCTTGTTCTTCTTGTTGATGGATTTACTATAACATCCAAGGAAGTAATAGCAAGAAGGTCCCACTAAAGAAATTCCTAGGATCCCTCTTCTTTATGTATATGTAGGACTTGGCATTGTAGTGAGGAATGTTCATTATAGGTCCTACACATGTAAGCTGGGGAAATGCTTCATTGATGAGGCATTGAAGGAATCTTGGGTACATAAGGAACATGTGTCTTCTTCCTTCTTGAATGTTTGACACCAGGCCATTGAATACATAAGCAGACATATTGAATGGCCTGTT
This sequence comes from Flaveria floridana, assembly GCA_018326465.1. Taxonomy (NCBI): domain Eukaryota; kingdom Viridiplantae; phylum Streptophyta; class Magnoliopsida; order Asterales; family Asteraceae; genus Flaveria; species Flaveria floridana. The sequence goes on from BJCO01466907.1 coordinate 5,440, forward strand.
GGTGCATAGAGCACAAATAGATGAAGATGTAGTCATAGGGATATCATTCCATCCTATCTTTCTTTTAGACAAACAGTGCTGGAATATATGTATCAAAAATCTCCATTACAGATCTACTAACCCTTTGACAATCTGCTTTCCTTCATATCCTCCTTTATAGCCAATGTTGGCAAAGAAGGTCATGATTTCCTTATCTTTAAGTTCTTGAGGAGTGTTATCATCATCACCAAACTGTAGACAATGTCTCACAGTTTGTTTAGTGATGGAAAGGGTGTGATCAGCAGAAATTTTTCCAGATAGAGTCTTGACACCATCAATCTCTACAACTTCAGCTGTACTCCAGAATGATCTTATGAAGTTCTCATAAATGACTAGTCTAACTAAGATAGCATGAGCAACCTTAATAGTGGATAAGAATCGGATCATGTCTCTGAGTCCATCTGCTTCAAGGAATTCAGGTTAAAGAAATCCACTAACATTATGGACCTTTCTCCAAGTGAGGTTTGCCATTGGCTTCTGCATAATATGCATAGGAGTTAGTCATTAAGTCATTAATTACATTGGTGAAATCAAGCTGATTATTTCAACTTTCACTTTGTTTGGTCAAAATTGAAGAATCAAGGGTATTGTTGCATAGACATTTGACCTAACTTGATTTTGCAATGTATGAACAATTTTATTATGAATTATCTTTTTTTTGGTGTTGATTTTCTGTTTAACATCCCTTTTTTACATTCAAACATAAGTTTTGAAGTCAACATTTTCATTTTGATGATCCCCTATTCATACGACAATTTTAGGGTTTTGAAAATCACTTGTTTGTGTTAATTTTCATGGTCATTTGTTTCATTGAGCTCGAAAATGTCTATCAATCCTTGGTTTGTGGTTTGATTTTTAGATTGTTTCTTTGTTTTAGGGTTCTGAGTTCAAAATAAGTTCGATGGATACATCATAGAATTTGCTGAGAATCACCTTGTTTCGATACTACGATGGTTTAGAATCGAAATAGAAGCAATATGATGTTTGTAGAACACAGGAATCAGAATGTTGTTAACGATTTCGATGATGGATGAAGAACAGTAGGAAGGTTTTCGCTCGTTGCACTATAGTGTCTCTCAAATTTGAAAAGTATTAAACGCACTCTTATGATCTGTTTAAATAGTCCTTTTAATGTCATTTTCAAATTATACAGGTGTTAAAAACAAGTGCGGTCGACTACTGCAGCATATGCAGAAGGTTAAAATAGTTAGCATTTGTTTACTATAGCAAATACGGAAGAGTAATTCTCTGTCAGCATTTGAATACTGTAGCAAATGCGGAAGTTTTAAGTTCAGACACTTGAACACTGTAGCAAATGCGGATGGTTTAAATTTATATGCGCTTTTGTACTGTAGCAAATGCTGAAGAACATTTGTTGTTCCGTATTTACTTCAACAAACGCGGATGAACAAACAAGTTGTCCGTATTTCTTGAACTTCAAACATGATGATAGAAGAGCGTGTGCACACTTCTAGTTTTGTTGATACAACTACACAACCAAGTTTAAGTATTGATTTCAGCCATATTTGAAAAAATACGACTGAGGAAAACAAATACGAAGTTGGCCGTATTAGTTTTCATACTTGAAAACTGTTGTAGATATTTGTAGTGAGACTAATGCGATAGAGTTAACTTATCCACATTACTTTCACTTGTGTTTTCATGACTCAAAACTATTACCCGCGTTGGTTATTTTGAACTTCTCAAATCTTAATGTTTCTGCTATGGGAAGTTTTGGTTATTTTTTCTTTGATGCTTGATCTTTATGAAGCTATGTCTTTTGCCTTTGATTGTTATGAAGATGACTCTGTTGATTTGTTGTTTATGAAGTTTTGACTCTTGCTTGGGTTGTCAATTCTTGCTTGGATTGACTTGTTCATCAGATGCGATACAAGTTTCCCGGTGTTGACTAATCTTGGACTTTTGTGCTTTAAAATGTGTACAAAAACTGAGATACTATGGTATAACATCTATACCAACACAGTCAGTTTTCTTATTTTTGTACTTGTTTTTTATTTTTTTATATTTTTCAAGAAAGGAAACTACTGTACGAAATGATCAAAATTTTAATTACTCCCCCTAAAGTTTATATCCATAAGTGATAGAAACTTTAAAGATTTGTTGAAATTTTAAAGAGAATTTTTTTTAGGATTTTTGTTTTCTTATCTATACATGAAGTGGAGATATACATTTCTTGGGATCATATCAATCTTACCTTTCACAAGTGCAAGTAATTGTTAGTAAAACAGACATGGTTATGAACATATTGATTGAAGGTATGTTTGTCCTCTTAAACTCACACTTGGTTAATATTTTAATGCTAGTGATCTTATCATGTTTTGAGTTGATTGGGTATTCAACATGTACCTCACACTCAATAGCATGGTAAGGTCAACCATCTGCATGCAATGTATGGTAGAATTTTAACAGCTTACTTGACTAGGTCACTTAAAATATGAAATCTCATTTTGCTAGATCCTCATTGGGATTCTTTTGTTTTGATCCTTTTATCTGTTTGATCTACATTGGGATTCTTTTAACTTCACTTTGGAAGGTGATCTCTCTTAGGATTCTTTTGTTGCATTCACTTGGAATGTATTTTATTCTATTGATTCATCCAAATTTGTAACACCCGAAATTTTTAGTTGAATAAAAGAAAAGAAAAATAATAAGAAAAGAAAAGGAAAGTATGTTGAAAGAAATGAGAAACAAAAGTGGAGGGGGCTTGGTGTAAAAGTGTAAAAAGTCAAATAACTTTTAGATTAAAGGATGGCCGCCCATGCACCCTTTTTACACCTGCTTTTTGTCGACCAAAAAGAAGAGAAAGAAGAGCAGAAGAGAGGGTTTTCAGATTCTAGAGAGAGAGAGAGCAGTTGAATTCGTTTAAGGTAAGCAAAATTTAGTGTAATTAAGCAAGTTTTTATGGATTTTTGTCCATATAGCCGGTTATACATGTTCTCATGTGTGTGTGTGTGTGTTCGGTTGCATGTTTTTAGAAGTGTTTAGGTGTTAGAAAACATCTGAAAGGTTCAAATTCGAGAGTTCAAGGGTGAAGTAGCTAAGGTGAGTTTCTAGACCCCGTTTTATTTGTTTTTAAACTACTTTAGGGCTGAAAATGCATGTACAAAATATTTTACAACTGATATATATATAACACTATCAATGCATGTTTGTATGTTGATGTCTTATGGTTGTGTATGTTTGTTTGAGGCTTATAATGGTTGTGTAAGACTTAGAAAATGTTAAGACAAAGTTTGGGACTGAAAAACATGTTAGAAACATGTAAGTTGGTGTTCATGCGCCCAAACAGGGCCCATACGCCTAAGTTTTTGCCTTAGAAAAGTCTTTAAGTAAGGCCATGTGCCCAAACAGGGCCCCATGCGCCTTAAATTATGACTTAGAAATATAAGTATGGGATAATGCGCCTAAACAGTAACCCATGCACCTAGAAATGCCTTAAAAATCCTAAGTGTGAGTTCATGCGCCTGAGTCTTTGGCTGAAACGACTAAGTGTAAGCTGATGCGCCTGAATAATGCACATGCGCCCAAAAGGCCCATGCGCCTAAGTGCTGAAATGATTAAGTGTAAGCTCATGTGCCTACATAGTGGTAAAACGCCCAAACAGGGCAGATGCGCCCAAATAGTTCACATGCGCCCAACACTTAGAAATTTTCCTGAAATTTTGAGGAAAAACAGAATTATAGGGATTGACCCTCTTTGACTTGTAGGCTATTTTGGACTATTCTAAGCATGATAAGTAAGGGTTTATGAGTAGAATATGCATAAAGTGATGATGAATGCAGTATATGCATATGTATATGAGTTGTTATCTTTTATTAATTTTTAAATCGTATTTATATTATAATATAATATACGTTGAGTATTATGTTATATTTTACGTAGTATAATAAATGTGTGAATGAACGTAAAGTCTAACGTAACAAAGAGAAAGATAACAATGATGAAAAAGTGAAACGTAATGAAAGAAAGTAAAGGCTTGCAAGCAGAAAGAAAGAAGGAATACAACTCTTTGAGAGTTGACAGCTCAACTATGTGTATGATAACGTGCGATTTTAACCCATGAGGGTTCACACACAGGGGATCAGTCTAGGTGACTGAACCGATAGTACGAACGGGATCCTTGTCATTCGACCCCGTTCTTTGTGCCAAGTTATGATACGGCTTTGTGCCAGATAGAAATGAGGCTTTGTGCCCGGAATGGTGGCTTCGGGCCACGGGCTTTGTGCCAATTAGTAACGGCACTTTGTGCCTAGAAAGGTGGCTTCGAGCCACGGGTTTCGTGTCAATTAGTAAAGGAGCTTTATGCTCGGAATGGCGGTTTTGGACCGCGATGGGGGGAAAGCCTGACAGGATCTCGAATTAGTACGGATCGAGCGAGACAAGAAAGTATGAAACGAACGAAGTGATAAAGTACGAAATGAACATTAACAAAATATAGTGATAAAGTACGAAATGAATGTTATAGAAAGATAGTGATATAGTACGAAAGGAACGTTAACGAAAGATAAGGATAAAGTACGAAACGAGCGATAACGAATGAAATGATAAAGTATGAAATGAATGAACATGTGTGAAAGTTAAGGATGTGTTCTATAGAAAAGAGAAATTTTATGTATGAAACATATAAAGTATTTGATACTTATAAAACTAGAACTCACTCAGCAACACTGACTTTTATGCATTTCCAGTTGGCAGGTAGAAGTTGCTAAGGATGGCACGTAGGCTGGCTACTCGGCAAGGGCAAAATTGGCACCATTCACACATTTTATTATTGTTGATTTGTAATGCAATTAATGAATGTTTTTCCTTTAGTAACTTAACAATGTTGTATTGCATATCAACAGTATTGATGAATGAAATGAATGGCTTTTGATAATTAAATTCTGTTGCAATGTTTTATGAAATTATATTAATATATATGTTGAGTGCTATGAATGACCAACTATGAGGTGCCCGGGAACGAGGCCTTACAAGTTGGTATGAGAGCCAAAGTTTAAGTGAATTAGGTAAATATTTTCAAAAACCTAAACTTAAACTGAAATTGGGACTAAGGGAAGGCGATTCCAGCCCAAGTAGCTACGTGCCATCATGTATTTCTTTTTCAAAATTTGATTAGAGTTATATGAGTGTGCTACTTGATTATATGCTTATAGTAGATTTAGATACTGATGTAGTCAGGATAGGAAATGCTTGGGGTGTGAAGAGTAAAGTAAGTGCCTAATCACAAATGACCACTGTAATTAGGGACTTACTATACTCAACATAAACTGAGCCATTACCTTAAATGACCGTTTTAGTGTTTGAATCTTATAGTGATTGGAGAATGCATGGAGGTAAATCTTCTAAGGCTTCTAGGGGTGGAGCACGTGGGGGACGTGGTGCTGAACCGCGTGTTATGAGGAACCAGGCTAGAGATGCTGAGACGACTCTCGCTGATCCTGAGGTTCATCAGCATGAAGGCGTTGATGAGAGCGCGAACCTAAGGGCCTCGGTGAAAGAGGCGGTAGTGGAGAACGTTCATCAAGTCATGAAGATGATCTTGCCGTCTGTGGTGACTGAGGTAATCAAGGCTATGAAGGAGAACAAAAGGAAGGATAGGAGAAGGACTACTAGAAGAGAAGGCATAGAGCAGCCGGAGACTGAGACGGTTGTCTCAAGTGAGGAGGAGGAGGAAGAACCGGTGTAGGAGACTGCACGAGGCTGTAACTATGGGGAATTTCAAAGATGCAAGCCCCCGACCTTTGACAGAAATGGCACTGTAGCTGCTGCTCACCGATAAGTGAGAGAAACGGAGGCGGTACTTGATATCAGTGAGTGCCGAGAAGACCAGAAGGTGAAGTTTGCTACCCACTCATTTGTGGATACGACTTTATGTTGGTGGACAATATTGTCCAGGCTAAGGGTAGCAGGGCCATTAGCAAGATGAGGTGGTCGGAGTTGAAGAAGCTGGTGATCGAGGAGTTCTGTCATCACCGGGAACTCGACAAGATAGAGAGGGAGTTCTAATAGTTGGAGGCAGGCACCATGACACACCAACAATATACCACCAAGTTCACCGAGATGGCAAGGTTGGTGCCGGATCAGGTCACGCCGGTGTCGAGAAAGATTAAGGTGTACATTCAGGGATTGCCAGCTGACGTACGCAAGCATTTGATCGCTGCCCGGCCGGGTACCTTTCGATCAGTGGTGGACCTAGCAGGTAGGTCGTATGATGAGAAGGAAGTAGCAGTAGTCGAGGTGAAGAAGACGGATGATGGTGATAAGAGCTGGGGAAAGAAGAGGTTTGGACGAGGTGGTTTCACTCCAAACAATAAAAGGAGGAAAGTGGATGACTGAAGGATGGTGTCCTTGAGTTCAGGGATAAAGAAGTGTGGTGAATGTGGGAGAGAGCACGTTGGTGAGTGCAAGTAGGACATGAATGTGCGCTTCAAGTGTGGGAAGCCCGGTCATGTGGCAACGGTGTGTGGACTCATACTGTGTTATAACTGCGATGATGAAGGCGATGTGAGCAGGGACTGTAAGAAGCCAAGAGCTGAGAGTTCTGGGGAGAAGAAGTGGCTAGGGGAAGAAGGATAGAGGGCAAGTACTAGAGCCTTCACGATGATGTGGGAGGAGTGCCGAGAGGATCCCGATGTCGTGTCAGGTATGTTTCTAATAAACCAAATTTGTTTCTAGTAAACCAAATTTGTTTCTCTGTGTTATTTGATTCTGGTGCTAGTAGGAGTTTCATTTCTACTGTTTTTAATACTAAGTTTCCTATTAGTAGTAGAAGCATTGATAAGCCATTCGACGTAGAAACAGCTATTGGCAAGTCCACTAGGATTTCTGATATGATAGATGATTGTTTCATAGAACTTGAAGGTCATAGGTTTTCTGCTAAATTGCATGTGATGCCCCTAGGCGGATTTGATGTAGTACTAAGGATGGATTGGTTATCAACCTATGAAGCGAACATCGTGTGTCGTAAGAAGATGATTTGATTAGCTGCGCTCGATGGAAGTTCGGTGACAGTTTACGATGATCATGTCACTACGGTTCCGAAGGTGATTTCGATGGCGATGGTAGAAAAGTGCATGAGACGTGGATGTAGTGCTTATCGGGCCTACATAGAGGATACTATCTGATGTACCAGTGGTATGCGACTTCCCCGACGTGTTCCCAGATGATTTTCCTGGAGTGCCACCGGATCACGAGATTGAGTTTCAAATTGACCTAATACCCGGTGCTTAACCCGTTGCCAAGAAGAAAAAATGAAAATTATAACCATATAATTAAGTCAAATAACATACGTTCCAATATCCAAATACAAAATTTGATCAAGTCCAATCACTAGAATATCGAAGTCCTAAGGCACAAGTATGACTTTCATGCTTTGACCTATCTAGGAGCTTCGTGAATGGATCCGCAATGTTTTGATCGGTGTGAACTTTGCGAATACATATCTTTCCCTTTTCAACTTCATCCCTTATGTAGTTGAATCTCCGTTCAATGTGCC
>BJCO01466909.1:0-10627 GCA_018326465.1 Flaveria floridana
AAAAACCCCAAAAACCCAAATCCGGGTTTTTCACCAAATGGAGCAATTATACTACGTTTCTTACCTTGATTCTTGTTGTTTGGGAGTCCACAAACACCAGCCTTCGATTCTTGACCACCCGAGCCTCGATCCGGCACTTTCTCTCTCTACACTTTCTCTCTCTAGAATGGGCATTTGAGTGAAAATGAGAGTTACTGAGCCGATCCATCTATTTATATGCCAGGCGTTCCCGCGACCCCAAACTCGTTAAACTCGTGACCCGAAGGGTTAACTCGGTGTAATACCCACAACCATTTTATTTTTATTAAATGGTTTTCGTCCGAGCCCATTATTATTACTTGACTCGCTTAGAGAATTTCCCGGGTGTTACAGTGAGCTTGATTTAACTTCTTATTTTTCAATCACACATTGAGTTAAATCTTTACATCTCATCGCTTTCATTCTGCAACTGTAAGTTGGTTCTCAATTCCTATTGAGTTAATACGAGTAGTCTCTTAGTCCCTTGCAACTTCTACGACTGCCTTGATGTCACACCCCAAGCCGAAAGAGGGTGGGACGTCACAGACTAGCAACATATAAGGTAGCAGAAACAAACCATCATAAGAGCACACAAGTAGAGAAATCACATGGCATTACTTAACTTGAATAAATCCGGGACTATAACAGTTGAGCCCAGTTACAACATAAATGTTTCAGAACAATGTGTACATATGTTTTAAGTAACATCAGATATAAATTGTCCAAGAGTTAAAAGTTGAGTCAAATCATGCCATGGGGTCACGGCACTAGGTCATCCATAAGTCTTCTAACCAGCTGGGCTTCCATCAAGGGTTACGTGAAACATGCTCAAAAAGGTTTTGTGTCAACTAAAAAGTTGGTGAATTAAAGTGCTTAAAGTTTTTAAACAAAAGGATTCTTTAAAAATCCATAACTGGTTTCTAGAATAATAAAAATCACTGATGTGGGGTCACAATCAACCCTACACTCAGTCCCGACTATCCTCTTCTGAAGTTGTGTTATACCGGTTAACCCATATGAAGAACTGAGCCTCAAAACAGTGCACCATAGATGCTGGATGGTTCACCATAGTATCTTATAAAACCTGTCACATGACACAAACGATCCCTCAGGATCTCAATGGGGTACCCTTCCTATACGGAAGGCACTATGTGTGGGGGATTCCCTAAGTAGATCTACCTATATAAAACAAGCGGTTAACAAAAGAATTAATGATTCTGATACAAGTATAAGCAGGTATCAACAATTATCCATAACATAGAAGCATCATAAATAGCATAGTAATAGTTTTAGTTCAAACGGAGCATGCTTCATCCTAAAACAGTAGTAAAAAGGGAACACTAGAACTCACCTTAGCAATCAGGTAATAGATCCTCGCGTATAGAAAACGATTCAATCTTAGCACCCTAATAATCAAGATTCAAGTAATAAGCTAAATGTTATTAAGCTAATGAGAGTGTAACTAAGTGTATTTTATGGTTACAAGTTTACGTGGCTTTGTTTCTTAGAAGTTTGCGTCAAAAGTTTCCTTTTTAGGAAAGTTAGGGTTTTGGCACGTGAATGACAAGTTTTTTATGGATCTTATAAATTTTTTTACATATTAATATGTTTAATAATCATTTCTGGTCATGTGGTTACTGAAATTTAGTTATTTTTGCAAAATTTGCACTTTGGTCCCTCAAGTTTCAAAATTTACAATTTTTACCCCAAAGTTGCATTCTTTCAAATTCTTGACCCAACATGGCCTTTATTAGTTCCTAGGGGTTTTTATATTACTTTTAGTCTTGTATAAACTTATTATTTCCATATTTTATCTTGATAGGTTTAAAACACAAAATTCGAGTTACCGGTTACGATAAAACCGTTACTTTTATGCTTCTAGTTTTTTTAAAATATTCTTATTTTAACCAAAAATATAAATTTTATACTTCTAACCTAATTAAATAATGTGATTTTTATAGATTTTAAGCTTCATATTTTAGTTTCAAGATTTTATCCAAAATCCTCTCGGTTTAAGCTCCTTTTGTTAAATAATTAGATAAAAATCACATTTTAGCCCAATAAATCACCAAATTCGGGTTTTATCAATAAAATAATTACTTTAGGGCCTCGAAACATTTAAACTTGTATCTTTTATGTGTTGGCCATATTTCTAATTTTACCATTCTTCGGGTCACCAAACAATGTCATTTAGCCTATTTTTCCATTCTTTTTACATGTTTAACAAATACCATAAATTTTATATTATTAATGTCAACAAACTACTGGAACAAAGCTTTAGCTCACTGAATTTTGCATTCATAGCACCATATTTTTATATAAAGGGTGTTTATCCACATTTACGCTTATGTAATCATCATATTTTGAGCATAAACGTTACCAACCCTTTCTGTAACTTTTAATACAGATTATAATGATGTTAATAGACTGTTTTGGAGCAAGTTTTGACATTGGTTGAAGGGTTTTTCAAGACAAGTGGGTTATTCGTGCTAGCATATATGAAAAATAGGGTTTTCGGGTTAAGATCATGTGTTCTAAGTCTATATTCACCGATCATTCAAGAAAGTTTACGTCAAACAAAGATTAAAAGTCCCTTAGGGACGAGAACTCAGCTACAACTTTCTGTTAGAACAATAGGAATATTGTTTGAGCTAGGATAAAGGTGAATACTTCAGGATTTAGCACATAGGAGTTCAACGACACTTACATTTAGATAGTTAATGATTTTTGGAGGAGTAAGAAGGTTATATGAACAGGTACTCTTCGAACAAGGCTAGACTCTCTTGTGCTTGCTAGAATTCATGCACCAAAAGCTCACCAACAATCCCCTTTCGTATTTAACTCGGCTTGGTTGATGGTGGAGTGATGATCTTCAGAATTTTTTGCTAAAGGAAAGAGAGAAATGCAGATCTGTGTATGTGTGTTCTCGGTTGAGAGAAAGAAAGAGAGTGGGAGAGTCCAAGAGATAGAGAGAGGGAGAGAGTGATTTGAAATGTGTTTTGCATGTATGGGAATAAGGGAGAGGTGGAGTGTTTGTGTGGTTTTGGGGAGTTCAAGGGAGGTGAGTGATTGGTGGCATGGGGTGGCCAAGAGGTGGTGGTTGATGTGTGTTTTATTTTGTAAGTTATTATTATGTATTATGATTTTGTTTGTGCGGTATATTCCTAATAATCATAAGTTTCATATATATTTGTTTGTGTTTGAACTGTGATTGTGTATTATAATTATGTATTATGTATTATAAGTTTCATATATATTTGTTTGTGTTTGAACTGTGATTGTGTGTGTATGTACACATAATTATTTGTATTCATTTAAAGGTTGAAAGAAACTTTAATATCCCTAATAATCATACAAAAGATAGCTTTAAGTTAAAGATTAAGCTCTAAACTAATTAATTACTCACAACGGATGAAAAATAGATGTGGAAATCAATCAAAAGTCGAATGCTTATACAAACACACAAGTAAAAATTCTAGGCGCATGACAACTATTCAGGCGCATGACCACTGTTGGGACGCCTGAGACTTAGGCGCATGACAACTGTTCAGGCGCATGAGCACTGCTAGGACGCCCAGGACTTGGGCGCATGGGCACTGTCCAGGCGCATGGGCACTGTTTAAGCACATGGGCACTGTTCAGGCGCATGGGCATTGTTTAGGCGCATGACTTAGATAAACGCCTACTTAAATATTTAGCGTAAGTCCTTAACTCACCTTGGGGTCGAGGAGGGGCAGTTACATTCTCCCACCGTTTAGGAAATTTCATCCTGAAATTTTAGCTTCAATTAGATTTTGCATGAGTGGGTTCGAAAAGGTGCGGATACTCCTTTCTCATCTCATCATCTCGTTCCTAAGTGAAATTGGGTCCTCGCCTAGAGTTCCACCTTAGGTATGCAACTTCACCTAAGTTTCTAGACCAGTCGATCGGTAATCTCTATGGGCTCCTCAACAAAGTTCAACTTGTCGTTGATTTTGGCTTCCTTCAATAGCAATTCCATGGTCTTGTCTACCAAACACTTATTCAGATTAGACACATGAAAAGTTTTGTGTATGTAACTCAACTTTTGAGGTAGCCTTAGCTAATAAGCTACCGGTCCAACTCTTGCCAATATTTCAAAAGGTCCAATATATCTTGGGCTTAGTTTGCCCTTCTTGCCAAATCTTACGGCTCCCTTCCATGGTGTGACATTTAACATCACTCTATCACCTACTTGGAATTCCAGGGGTTTTCATCTTCTGTTAGCATCTTTCTTTTGATGATCTCTGGCTGTTCTTAGTCACTCCTTAATCTTAATTATTTTATCTGTGGTTTCCATTATGATATCGGGTCCCATCACTTGGCTACCATCTATCTCATTCCAACTTAATGGTGATCGACATTTCCTGCCATATAGAGCCTCATAAGGGGATGCTTTTATGCTTGCATCGTAACTGTTGTTGTATGAAAACTCCACTAGGGAAAGGTGGTTATCCCCACTTCCACCGAAGTCAATCACGCAAGCTCTCATCATGTCTTCCAAAGTCTGAATGGTTCTTTCACTTTGCCCATCGGTTTGAGGGTGATATGCGGTCGTTAAATCAAGATGGGTCCCTAGAGCCTGTTGGAGAGATCTTTAAAATCATAACATGAAGAGACTATCCCAGTCTGAGATAATCGAAAGTGGCAATCCTTTCCGAGATACTATTTCGTCAATGTATAGTTGGGCTAACTTTGACAAATTGTAGTTCTCTCGAATGGTAAGAAGTGGGCTGATTTGGTAAGCCTATCCACGATTACCCAAATAGCATCATGACCACGAGACGTCCTTGGTAATTTCATGACAAAATCCATTGTGATGTTATCCCATTTCCATTCTGGGATCTCGGGTTGCTGTAGGGTTCTTGGTTTTTGGTTTTCGACCTTCACCATTGCACACGTCAGACATTTCCCCACATAGGTGGCAATAGATTTCTTTAATCCGGGCCACCAGAAAAGTATTTTCAAGTCTTGATACATCTTATCACTTCCTGGGTGAATCGAATATCTAGACTTGTGTGCTTTGTCTAATATTATTTCCCTAATTCCACCATGGTTAGGTACCCATGTCCTTCCTTCACATTTGTATAAGCCATCATTGTCGACTTCCAAACGCTTATCCATCCTTGTTAACATCTCTTCCGTCAGTTTATCTTCTTTAAGAGCTTCCGTCTGTGCCTCTTTTAATTTAGCGACAAGGCTAGTGTACACCCTCATCCTCAAGGCATGAACGCTAAGTGGTTTCTTTCTTTCCTTTCTACTCAGGGTATTGGCCACTATTTTTACCTTGCCAGGATGGTAGCGAATCTCACATTTGTAATAGCTTAATAACTTTATCAATCTTCTTTGGTGCATATTCAACATCTTTTAATCGAGAATGTGTTGCAGGCTTCTGTGATCGGTGTAGATAACACATTTAGTACCGTAGAGGTAGTGTCTCCACATTTTGAGTGCAAACACCATGGCACCCAGTTCCAAATCATGTGTCGTGTAGTTCCTTTCATGCTCGTTTAGCAATCTAGACACGTAGGCAATCACCTTTTCCCGCTGCATTAGCACACATCCAAATCCTTGATGCGAGGCGTTACAATAGACTATAAAGTCCTCAGTTCCTTCTAGTAGCGCAAGGATAGGTGCGCTGCATAGTTTTTCCTTGAGTAGTTCGAATTCTCTATTCTGATCAGTTCCCCATATAAAAGTTGTATCCTTCTTGGTTAGAGTGGTTAGTGGCTGTACAATTCATGAGAAGTCTTTGATAAACCTCCAGTAATAACCGGGCAAACCAAGGAATTATCTGATCTCGGTAGGAGTTTCAGGGATTTTTGAATTCTCGATGGCCTCTATTTTTGCTGGGTCACTTGAATTCCATCCTTATTGACCATATGCCTAAGAAACTGGATTTCACGCATCCAAAACTCACATTTGGAGAACTTCACGTACAATTGCTCGTTCTTGAGTAGTTCGAGGATTAATCAAAGATGCTTCTCATGTTCTTCCTTGCTAAGGGTGTAAATCAAGATATCATCAATAAATACAATCACAAACTTGTCTAGATATGGGCGACATACTCGGTTCATGAAATCCACGAATGCCGCTGGTGCGTTAGTCAGTCCGAAGGGCATGAGTAGGTACTCATAGTGTCCATATCTAGTTCTGAAGGCTGCTTTGGGGATGTCTTCCTCCTTTATCTTCAGTTCATGGTATCCCGATCTTAAGTCTATCTTGGAGAAATAGCTGGCTCCTTGCAGCTGATCGAATAAGTCATCAATTCTAGGAAGAGGATAACGGTTCTTTATCGTGAGCTTGTTCAATTTCCAATAGTCGATGCACATTCGTAGGGTTCCGTTCTTCTTTTTAACAAATAGTACCGGAGCAGCCCACGATGATACACTTGGTCGTATAAACCCCTTATCAAGTAACTCTTGAATTTGTTGCATCAGCTCCTTCATCTCGGGCGGCGCGAGTTGATAAGGTGCTTTGGCCACCTACGTGGCACCTGGTACTAAATCTATCTGGAACTCAACTTGTCAGGTTGGAGGGAGTCCTAGTAAATCTTCGGGAAACACTTCCAAGTACTCAGACACCATGGGTATATCTTCAATTTTCTATTCTTCCTTTGCTTTCATCACATAAATTATGAATACTGGGTGTCCTTTCCTGAGGCTCTTAGTAGCCTTTAGGTGGGATATCATAGGGCATAACGGGTGGTTCCTCTCACCGTGGACCACTAACATCTCTCCATTGGCTAAAGGTAACTTAAATAAACATTCATTTCAGCCCTAATCCTAGCCAACCAATCCATTCCCATAACTACATCAAAACCCCCTAACTTTATAGGTATTAAGTCTATCTTAAATGATTTACCCTCTAGTTTTACAGTGCAGTCTTTGATGATTTTGTTAGTTTTTGTTATATTACCATCAGCTAATTCTATGGTAAATGTATGGTTAAGGTACAAGCAGTCAAATCAATCAATGGCCTAAAGGTAGTAGAAACAAAATTAGCAGTTGCTCTAGTATCAAATAAAATGGTAGTATGATGGTTGTTTATGAGAAACGTACTGCTAACCATATCGGATTCCTTATGAGCACCATTCGGATCCATCAAGAATGCTCTTCCCTTGGTTTGCTAAGTCTAGTATCCTTATCTCTTGTAGCTTGGGGCACTTGTTCCTCATATGTCCTGGATCTCCACACTCATAACATTGCTTTCCAAGTTCATAAGTACCGTCCTTAATCAGATGACCAGTTCTTTTACACCTAAAACAAGGCATGGGGTTGCATTCCCCTTGATGGTGTAGCTTTCATTTGTTGCAAAAGGGACTTGTTCATAAGTATAACCTCCGAGCCTTTCTACCGTGATCATTACGCCTTACACTTTCTCCAAATCTCTTGCTTGAGATGCTACTACTGCCGACCATCTTCCTCACATCAAACCACTTCCTTTTGTCGTCCACGACCTTCCTCTTGTCCTCAGTTTTCACCTGCTCAGTCCAACCAGCTCTAAATAGGTCATCAGTCATACTACTGGTGAAATCAACCGCAGCTTGTATATAGGCTTGGAAGACCAGACCATGCCTCTAACCCTAGGATGTAATCCCTAGATGAAGCGGGCTACACCCTTGGCTTCTGGCATCACTAGGTGTGGCACAAACCGGGACAAAGCCAGGAAACGGTTGATGTACTCCGTATAGTTTGGGCCTTTCATCTCTAAACTCAGGAATTCAGCCTCAAGCTTCTCCAGTTGGTTGATCAGGCAGTATTTGTTGGTAATTAGCTCCCTAAACTCAGACCAGTTCATCTGGCCAACAACATTCTTGCCTCGAGGCTAAATGATGGTTTTCCACCATTCCACTCCTGGTCCTTTAAGTGATTATGAAGCAAACCTTACCATGTGCTCAAGCTTACACTGACTGATATCTAGTATAGCCTCGATCTCATCCAGCCACCTGTAAGACTCAATTGCACCCTCAATGCTGTAGAAGTCTTTTGGTTTGCAAGCCATGAAGGTCTTGTAGGAACATCCACTCCTTATTCCCTCATCGTCGTCATTGTTACCTTCATCATTCCCGGTTCCATTATTTCCGGTTGTATTTCCCCAATTTGCATTAATTTGGGCGGGGATGACATTAGCAATTTGCTGAGCTACTATGTTAGCAATCCTCTCCTCATTCTCCTGGTTGACATTCGCTTCATGTGGAGTTTCTAGTGGGGTAGGTGGTTGGTTTCCACCTTGGGTTCCAGTTCGTCTAGCTTCCTCATTTCTACATTGGGTAGCTCCCCTTCTTCCAACGCGAACTCCTCGTCTAGGCGGCATTCTGGTGTCATCATAGATAAACTTATTTAGCATCTCATAGATTTGGTTTCAAGTATTCCATTGCATTGACTTTACCCCTATTACTTATGATTGCCGTAGACGTGAGAACACCTATTATTTACTATAAGTCATGCATAGTTGTTTCACTCAAAGAACATGAAGTTAACTACCTATGGTGCCACAAAATTAATTTCTTAATACATGGGTTAGTACATTCCGAATTAATTCACGCTACAAAAGTAAGCATCATAAATTAATAGTTTCATAAATAGTTTTAAACATAGCGTCAACCAAACAAAATAGTAGTAGTGTCATAGTTTCATAAATTGGAAGGTGCCATCACCCCCCATAAATAATAATACTTTCTAGAATAGATAGATAAAGTAGTTTCTTCAAATAGCTTCTAAGCCTACTACCAAGCAATCATTCATCGCTACATTATCATTGCAACTTCTTCTTCAACCACCCAAACCAACCTGAACTTTTCTTCTTCTGCTTCTGCTCCAGGCGTTGAACACTGTGAGACGCCATCATTGCCTGGAATTGAGCGGACTGAAAGGTCCGCGTAGCGTGCTGAAGACTCAGCTCATGCATCTGAATGGTCCTAAGTATATCACTCAGCGTAGGGTCTGATGGACCAAAATCACTAGCCCGATGGCTAGATTGGGAGTAAGGATCTCCAGCGAGTACACTCGGGCCGTCATACGTATTATGCCTAGGTGGCATCAGTACTCTTCATGAGAAAGGCGTCTGGGCGGGTCAATCATAAGAGGTGCTGGTACTGGAGCCATCGCAGGAGGAGGTGGAGGAGGCATCCTAAAGGAAACGAAAGAACCTCTCCTAGCACTCTCGCGAGGATGAGTGATAACACGCGCACCCCTATCCCTAATAGGTGAAATAGGTGAATGGGCAGGCGCGGTGACGTGCGGCGAGTTAGAACGCATTCGGCTCTTGACTGGGGATATTGATGATGAGTCTTTTGATGGCTTGGTGTGATCAGAGGTCACAGATATCCAGCTCGGATGTCCACACCTTCATAAATACGCCTCATACTCCACCTGGGGCTTTGCCCTCCTGAGGTTCCCAACTGGGGCAGTCTCATTAGTTGGGTATGCTAGCACTTTTCCCTTATCGGCCATAGTCTTGTTATCCTGTAAAAATTATCATGAGTAATTTGGTTTCTCGTAGCTCATGATGATAATAATAATACTAATAGTAGTAATGGAAATAATATCAATAAGCAATAGTATCAACAAGCAGTAGTATCATCAAATATTAGTATCATAAAGTACTAACAGACATGAAAGTTTAATTAAAATTAGCTTTAGGCCGTGTTAAGAAAATTTCTTAACTCATCTACTCCTAAAATCACACTTTGAGTTTCGTGTGTAATTTACACGTCTGATAAATT
Source organism: Flaveria floridana (assembly GCA_018326465.1). Lineage (NCBI taxonomy): Eukaryota > Viridiplantae > Streptophyta > Magnoliopsida > Asterales > Asteraceae > Flaveria > Flaveria floridana. The sequence goes on from BJCO01466909.1 coordinate 9,764, forward strand.
CAGGATTACGTTGATCAAGTGTAATCATCAATTTATCCCACCCGCTTACTCCAACATTCACCAAAGAAGGGACAGACCTAAGGTATCAGGGTTATAGCCTATGGTCTACTAAGGTATCCCTGACTTCTCTACAACCTGTGGCTCTGATACCAATCTGTCACACCCCGGGCCCAAGGAGGGTGGGATGTCACAGACTAGCAACATACATGGTAGCAGAAACAAACAATCATAAGAGTACACAAGTAGAGAAATCACATGGCATTACTTAAGTTTAATAAATCCGGGACTATAACAGTTGAGCCCAGTTACAACAGAAATGTTTCAGAACAAAGTACACATATGTTTTAAGTAACATCAGATATAGATTATCAAAGAGTTAAAAGTTGAGTCAAATAATGCCATGGGGTCACGGTGCTAGGTCATCCATAAGTCTTCTAACCAGCTGGGCTTTCATTAAGGATTACCTGAAACATGTTCAAAAAGGTTTTGTGTTAACTAAAAAGTTAGTGACTTAAATTACTTAAAGTTTGTAAACAAAAGGATTCTTTTAAAATCCATAAGTTGTTTCTAGAATCATAAAAATCACTATTGTAGGGTCACAATCAACCCTGCACTCAGTCCCGGCTAGCCTCTTCTAAAGTTGTGTTATACCGGTTAACCCATAGGGAGAACTGAGCCTCAAAACAGTGCACCATACCTGCTGGATGGTTCACCATAGTGTAAGGCCCCGTTCCCGGGCACCTCACAGTTGGTCATTCACAGCATAAAACATACATAATATAAATTTAAGCAGCGGAATTATTTTTAACAAAAACCATTCAATCATTATAAACACTGTTGTTAAGCAATACATTCTAGTTCATA
>BJCO01466915.1:0-16654 GCA_018326465.1 Flaveria floridana
GGTAGATCTAAGTCATTAAGCTGCAAGGCAGGAGCTTCTGTGAGGGAGTGGCCTTTTGACTAATGTCTAGCAAGTTCAATTAATAGAGTTCAACATACCTCGATTTAGATCCCGTGAAGGAGTGGATCACATAGGTACTTTCATAGACCCATTAGACATCTCGTGAGAGTGAGTCTAGCATCCGGTAGTTACACTAATTTTTGGATGTCACTTTAGTACTCTTGAGAGTGATTAGGAGGCTTTAGGCGTCCCAAAAGGTGAAAACTTTAAGATCCCGGTTCCCCAAAGTTTATAATTTCCCAAACCAATCATCTCCAAACAAAATCAGGATTCCAATCTAGGTAGTGCCTTTCTATCATCCAAGTTAAGTTGTTCTAAATTCATGCCTTTAGTTATTTCTAGTTTTCAATTACTTGTCTTTTGTAGGAATTGTTAGAAAACCCCCCTTTTTCAAGAACAGAACAAACAGTCCGTGTCTTTTTAGACTAGATCGAGTTAATTATTGCAATACATTATAGTCTTGTGGATTCGATATCCGGACTTACTTTAGCTATACTAGAGTCGACCGGTACACTTGCCGGTTAGTAGTTTAGTGTCATTTAGTAAGTCTAGAGTATTACTTAGTGTCTAGAATAGGGTTAATTTAAGTCGTTTTTACTAAATTACTTTCTGCACATCAACATATCTAGGGAACATATAATATTCTAAGGAGTCCAAGTTCGCAATTGGCTTTCATATCCTATGGACTATGAAAGAGAGGTCTTTTAGAATTTGGTCCCAACCTTCATGGTTGTTAGACAAGCTATGGATAATAACATGGAGGAGGTATTTCCATTGAGGAGAAACCTTCCCTTTCTTGAAGGTTCTGACTGAGAAGTCACCATCATAGCCCATCTGCTCAAAGGAGTGGCTTATAACAGATTTGGAAAAGCACAATTCACCTTCTGCATCCTCTAGCTGTAGATGAGAGTTTATGGAAGCTGGAGTGATGAAGATTATCCTCCCCTGCACTGTGGCAGACAGTGCCTTTTCCCCATCCATGGTGACCTCTTGGCAGGTCCTCTAAAATTCAAAAATTTGATTCTCATAGAGTGGAAGATCAATGGTGAGGGAGGTGAAGTAGTTAGACAGAGAAAGAAAGCAACAAACCTCTGAGAAACTTAGATCTTTCTCAGAGTTTAATAGAGCAACCTGATTGTGTTGCCTGTGAAGCTGCATGGAAAAATCAGGTTGGTTTCTGCGGTCAAGGTTGGCCGTTTGTGGTAGCTTTAAGGTGAAGGAAGGTAAGAAAAAAGGCGGTGAATAGGAATTTAGGTTTAGAAAAGTTGCAGATAGTGAAAGAGGGGGGAACTATTGTAAATATTTATATGAAATGGACTTAAGACAAAGTTAATGCAAAAGGATAAACTTCGAAGTCCGAATATCGGTCCCACCTCTTAGAAAGTTACCAAAAAGGTAGTTTTCTTGGAAGTTGAAACTCTTCTGAAGGTAATTTATCTTAGGAAGTTTTTTTGTGAAAAGCTTCCGAAGCCAAATTTTGACTTAGGAAGATATTCTTAAGCTTAGTGAAAAATAGCTTTGGAAGAAAATTTACTTGTAACATTTTCACTTCCGAAGAGTGTTTGGTTTTGGAAGATATTAAGAGCTGAAAGTTTTATTCTTAAAGAGAATAAATCTGTCGAGAATAATTGCTTTTAGAAGAAATTTATTCTTCAAATACACATAGGTACTTAGAATCATATTTTTGGCTTCGGAAGAAATATTGCATTTCTTCCGAAGGTAAATTTCTTTTAAGTAGTTATGTGATTTGAAGACTTAAAATTCTTCCAAAGGCAATGTTAATGTCTTCTGAAAGAAAATACACTTGGTAATTTTTTAAAATGCTAAGTAATATCATTTGAAAAAGATTTATCCCAAGATAAACTGGGCTTATGTAGGTGATAAATTAGACAAGTTAGGACACACATCCTTTTAGAAATAATATATATTAAGTTTTAAGAAATTCTATTCAAGATTAATCATCCTAATAGTTGATATAAGATATTTAAATCTCTGTTTATCAAAAGCCTTTGTGAATAGATCAACGTATTATTCATTTGTGTTAACCTTGATTAGGTTTATCATTCCTTTTTCATGATTATCTCTAATTAGATGATACCTGATCTTGATGTGCTTTGTCCTTAAGTGTTGCATAAGATTCTCTGTGATAGAGATAACACTGTTGTTGTCTATATGGATGGGAGTCTCTTTGAAGTTGTATCCATAGTCCAATATCTGATTCTGAATCCAAAGTACTTGAGCACAGCAGCTTGCAGCAACAATGAATTTAGCTTCAGCAGTTGATGTAGATACATACGATTGTTTCTTGCATTGCCATGAGACTATCCATCCACCAAGGAATTGACATCCCCTAGATGTGGACTTTGTAGTCATGTTGCAACCACCATAGTCACTATCTGTATAGGCATACAAATTAAAGTCAGAGTTCTTTGGATACCAAAGGCCTAGCTTAGAGGCACCTTTGAGATATCTAAGAATTCTTTTGATAACAACCAGGTGTGACATCTTAGGGTCACCTTGATATCTTGCACATATGCATGTAGCAAACATGATATCAGGCTTGCTGGTTATAAGATACATGAGAGGTCCAATCATATCCCTGTAAAGATATACATCTACACACTCCCCCTCAAGATCAGATCCAAAGGAGTGGTTTCTTGCTATGGGTGTCTTTGCAACCTTACATTCAGTCATGTTGAATCTTGTAAGTATGTCCGGTACATACTTTGACTGACTTATGAAGATGCCATTGTCAACTTGTTTCACTTGAATTCCTAGAAAGAAATTGAGTTCCCCTATGGCACTCATTTCAAATCTATTCTTTATCAGCTTCTTAAAGTCTTTTCAGAGCTTTGGATTAGTTGACCCAAAGATGATGTCATCTACATATACTTGAACCAACATCAAGTCATGTCTTGTTCCTTTTATGAAGAGAGTTTCATCTATAGTACCCCTTTTGTAGCCATGCTAATAGAAATACTGAGATAGTGTCTCATACCACTTCCTTGGAGCTTGGTGCAGCCCATAAAGATCTTTATCAAGCTTGTAGACATAATCAAAATGATCTGGGTCTGCATAGCCAGGTGGTTGTTTAACATACACCTCTTCATCAATGACCCTATATAAAAATGCACACTCGACATCAAGTTGATATACCATAAAGTCCTTAGATGCAGTAAATGCCAGGAATATCCTAACAGGTTCAAGTCTTACTACTGGAGCAAAGACATTAGTGTAATCAATTCCTTCTTCTTGTGTGTACCCTTGAACAACTAGTCTTGTCTTGTTCTTGATGACAAGTCCTTTATCATCTTTCTTGTTCCTAAACACCAATTTGATTCCTATGATAGTCTTCCCTTGAGGAAGTGGACATAGACTCCAAACCTTTTGTCTTTTGAATTGAAACAGCTCCTCTTGCATTGCTTCAATCCAACTTCCATCCTTCAAAGCCTTATCAATTTTCTTTGGCTATATCTGGGACAAGAAGCAAGAGTATCGATAAACATTTTTGTCATAGGTTTGTCGTCTTGTTCTCACCCCCTTGTCAACATCTCCAATGATGTTTGTGGTAGGGTGTGACTTGTGAATCCTAAGTTGAGGAATCACAGTAAGTTGATTAGACAAATCTAAATTTGAAAAGTTTAGATCTGGCAATCAAGTGTCTCCCACCACATCAGCACACTTATCAAGAGAAGCTTGAACCAATGAGTGTATGACATCATTGATGTTGTCTTTAATGGAGTGGTTGTCAGCATCAAGAAATTCTTGATCAATGTCACCACCACCATGTCCTCTTACATTTGAAGTTCCTTCATTTGTGTTTTATGCCACTAAGCTAAAATTTTCAGGCACTTCAGATTGATCAGCTTGATTTGTCATTATTGTGTTGATAAGTGCTTCAGCTGCAGGGTTAGTTACAACTGGAGCTGAACTAGTATTCTTACTTGGTCTTCTCAGCTTAAATCTTCGGTCAAGATCTTCCGCTGATGTAGTACTTGTAGATCCTTAAACATTTTCACAAGATTTATTAAAACAGTTGGTAACTAAATCAAGATCAAATAGCCAATCAGGACCTGGACCTTTCACACAAGGAGTGTACTCATTGAAGATCACATTGGCTGATTCTTCAACTACTCTAGTTCTGAGATTGTATACTCTATAAGCCTTAGCTTGGGAAGCGTATCCATAAAGTGTCCATCATCTGATTTCTTAGCAAATTTGGCTACATGATCTTTGGTATTCAAGATGGTGCATGGACATCCAAATGGTCTGAGAAAACCAATGAAAGGTCTTCTTTTGTGCCACAGTTCATAAAGAGTCTTACCATGCGTCTTGAATACTAAAACTCTATTATTCACATAGCAGGCAGTGTTAACTGCCTCTGCCCAAAAGGTGATATGCAATTTAGAGTCAGAGAACATGGTTCTTGTAGCTTCAATTAGTGTCCTATTTCTTCTCTTAGCAACACCGTTTTGCTGAGGAGTCCTAGGAGCACTATATTGTATTGTAATACCCTTTTCATCACAAAATATGTTAAGGATCTGGTTCTTGAATTCAGTTCCTTGATCACATCTTATTATTTTGACCTTGTGATCACTTTGATTCTTAATTTTCAGAATGATGTTCTTCTGGATCTTAGAAATCTCATCCTTAGTTCTAAGAAAGAAAACCCAAGTGAATCTTGTGAAATCATCTGTGATCACTAAACAATATGATGTCCTTCCTAGACTCATTACACTGGTGGGGCCAAAGAGATCCATGTGTAATAAGTGTAGGGGAGCAATGATAGAGTTCTTTTCCTTTGGCCTGTGAGACACCAAGTGTTGTTTCCCTTTCAAGCATGCAACAGAGTGATAATCACTTGTAAACTCTTTCTTTGGCATTTCAGTTACCAAATCATTCTTTATTAATTTGTTCATATTCATAAAGTTTACATGGCACATTCTTTTATGCTAAAGGAAAAACTCATCACTATTAGCCTTAGATAGAAAGCAAGAAACTTCTCCTGAAGGGGATGTTTCCTGGAAATCCATCTTGTACATGTTCTCTTTCCGAGGTGCTCTATACAGAATATACTCTTGAGGAATGATCACCCTGGGCTTGAGAACAATGAACTCATGCTTAGTAAAGAGCATGTTATGTCTCTACTCATAAAATTAGGATCCACTCAGTAAATTGTACCTAAGCTCCTTAACAAAATTTACTTTCTCAATGTTGAGCTTACCATTTGTGACCCTGCCCCTTCCTGTAATGTTACCTCCAGCATCTCTTCCAATAGCAACTGGCCCTCTATCAATTCTTTCAAAGTTTTAGAGCAAAGATCCATTGCCTGTCATGTGCCTGGAATAGCCACTGTCAATAATCCATACATTCTTGTTGGTGCTCAGCTGTTCCTACACTATAAAAGAGAGTTAGTTTCATTTGGAAACCCAAGCCTCAGTGGTCTTGGTCTCTTCAAAATGAACCGAGGATAATGCAATAGTAATTGATCCTATACTGAGACTTTAGGGATCATTTGCTGTTGTTTATGAAAAATTCTCAGTCATATGGTCTTCCTTTATCTTCCACACCATATTTGGAAGATTAGACTTGACCTTCAAAGCTTCGAATGTTTTTACAACTTCAGAAGTTTTGGAGACTGACCCTTCAGAAGATCATACTTTCACTGCAGCAAGCTTCAGTGCCTCGGAAGCACTCATTTCTTCTGAGACCAAATTTTCTTCCGAAGGCAATTTCTTAGTTCTCTTCATTTTCATTTTGGAGCTTCCGAAAGAAACACATATTTCTTTTGAAGCTTTTTTTTCTTGCTCCTCTCAGAAGTCTTCTTCCTTGTTATGTTGAAAGTACTTTTTGGATTGTAAATGCAATCCTTGTCAAGATGAGAAGTACTGCCACACATAATACAATCTATTTGCTTTCTTCTAAGGGTCTTCTTGTGAATGGAAGATTGAGTTTGATCACTTGCAATCTCCATCCTCATCTTTTCAGATGTTGTAGCAAGCTTCCTAGGGTGAGGTTTGCCTTTGGAGGTAGATGGTTCATGCTATATAGAAGTGTTACATAACTGATCAGCCTTCATTCCTTCATAGGGATGAATTGGACATGAACTTGAACTCTTGGTACTAGAGTTCAAAGTTGTATCCTCAGTCTTCACAACTTCAAAATCGGCAGAGATAAAAACTTGTTCTGCTTAGAGTTGAATGTGGTCTTGATCTCTTGAGCTCTCTTTGATATTCTCTTGGCTGCTCAGATCAAATTCTTTCTTTTGGACTCTTATCATCCCTGAATTCTTTCTCTACTCAGGAGAATAGTGACCCTTGTTAAGATGATCTTCTTCATTCTTCCCAGATCTATCCTTCACTATCTCCTCTTCATTGTCTTCATCACTAGGATCTATGGATGGAAGCTCATCTTGGCTAGTCTATATCTAGGAGATCTTACAGATAATAGAGTGTGTGGAGGAGCTTTCTCACTAGATCCCAGTCCCTAGTTGTTTTGATAACATACTTTGGAATGCAAGGATGAGGATATTATGTTCTTGAAGGTCTCTTCTTCAAAAACATGTTTCTCTACCTTGGCTTTACTGATCACTAGCTCAGCCTGGCACTCAGTTACTTAGTGATGGGATCTTTGATTTGATTCCTGTAGTTGGTATGCTCATGTTTAAGAGTTGAAATAGTTTTCTTTAAGTCTTCTATTTTTAACTTATACTCATTTTTAGCTATTTTGAAATCAGATTTTAAGATGTTCAAGGACTCAAGATCAGATCTAATCTCTAAGTTATAGTACCTATATCTGTTTACTTTAGCAATGCACTCAGGGGGTACAAAGATTTTCTAATACCTTGGCTTCATCTAGATCTGCCATTAGTGCTTGGTTTGAAGACACATCTTCTACCTGTAAGCTCCAATAAAAGCTTCTTTCTTCAACAGCAACTACAGCTTGCTACTTGGGCTTCTCAGTATGTGGAGCTCCCTCAGTGTAGTTTGGCTTGGGTTGTGCCTGGCCACTATTAGTCTTGGATTCCTTGCACTCCCTAGCAAAGTGTCCCATCTAGTTATAGTTGTAACACTTCACTTTGCTCTTGTACAGCCCAAACTTTCCACTGGATACATTGCCAGAAAACTTTCTCCCTATCCTCTTATAGAATTTCTTGGCTCTATGAGTAAGAAGAGCCATTCGTTAAACTATCTCCATATACTCAAGATCAACCGGATGAATACAGTCCAAATCTTCAAGGGTGAAGATAAAGTTACCTGTGCTTTCATCATGAGACATAAAGGCTCATGATGAGCTTGTCTCTTAGAATGGGCTTCGTTGGATGTAGCTCTCCCTTGGTGTCTCTGGGAAGGTGATGAAAGGGCCCTTTGGTGAGTTATCAAGGTAAGAGATAAAATGGTGCTGTGGTTCTTTACAATCCCTTTCAACCACATGTAGGGCAGAACTATGTTGATTGCATGTTCATCTTTATCTGGTAACCACTGAGTATTTGATATAACTTAGTGAGAGTGAGGGTCTTGAGATTTTCAGTCCTCTTAATGACCACACAGTAATGTGTCCATTGCATAGGAAGAGAGGACATGAAATTTCTCACAATATCCCTATTCTCCAGTTTCACTCCAACATCCACTAGAGTGTCCATAATCTTAACATACCTGAAGTATTATTGAGTCATGGTTTCACCTGTTTTGACGGTGAAGTTCTCAAACGGCTACTTTAAAGGTCTTTCTTGTTTTCTTTGGCTATAGTAGGCCCTTCATACATCAGCTTCAGTGCATCCCAAAGCTGCTTAGCAGTTTTGCACTCTTTGAAGCCTCTATAGATGGCATTTGGAAGAGCAGTTTGGAGGGAAGTCATGGCTTTCTGATCTATATCAATTCTTTTTCTATCTTCTTTTAAGTAGTCAGCCACTTCCTTTAGGATCATGCCACCTCCAGCAGTAGCGAAGAGGTGCATGGAATGTAAGGTGCTGTGGTAACAGACTCCCACATCCTACTATCTTTTGACTTAATAAAGCCTTTCATTCTTAAACAACAAGTATCAAAATCAATAGGGGTGATCATGATACCGGTCTCCATATTAGACTTAGATGCAACCATTTGAGATGTTAAGTGTTTTGTGAGATCTTACAATCAAGAGCCTGGAATGATCTGATACCAATTGTAGGACCGGTTAAGGCATGGTCAGTACAATCAGTCTCACAATAAGGAGAGTGTTAGAACACTTAACAGTTCAGATAGAAAACTAGATTTAAGAATAAGATGCAAAGAACACAAGTAAGATTGAGACAGAACTCAAGAACAATATGTATGGTTTTCAAGAATGTTATATATTAATCTCAAGTTCTTTTACAAAAGGCAGATTGCCTTTTGATTAGTGACTATGACATGCCATAGCTCACATCCAAATATATTACAAAAAGGATAAAAGTACATAAAGTAGAAAGTTACAGACTCAATACCTCAAAGTACAGTTGTAAAAGCATGGACCTTTTCACCAACTCATGCAAGCTGGCGAGTCTGCAAAGTTGCAGCAGAAAGTGGGTCAGCTTTATGCAAAAGTGCATAAGAGAAAAACATGTTTTTTTATCTTCGGAAGAAATCAATCTTCACTTCATTTGGTTTTGGAAGACTTTGTCTTTAAAGCTATGGAAGACTTCATCTTTGGCTTCGGAAGATTTGGTCTTTGTCTTCGAAAGATTTTATACTTAGAATAATTCTTGTGTAGAGTATAAAGCTTCCGGAGCAACTTTGGCTTTGGAAGATTATATACTTAGAATAATTCTTGTTCTAAGTATAAAACTTCTGGAGCAACTTATACTGGTAATGAGTGCATGCATGCAGGAAGCCTTTGGTTGCGTTGGTTGTATTAGCCTTTATATAAAACCTTATATAATGTCTCATACCACTTCCTTGGAGCTTGGTGCAACCCATAAAGAGCTTTATCAAGCCTGCATACATAATTAGGATGATCTGGGTCTCCAAAGCTAGGTGATTGTTTAAGATACACATCCTCATCTATCACCCCATATAGAAAGGCACATTTGATGTCGAGTTGGTAGACCTTGAAATCCTTGGATGCAGCAAAAGCAAGGAATATTCTAACCACTTCAAGTCTTGGCACAAGAGCAAAAACATCTATGTAGTCTATCCCCTCTTCTTGTGTATACCCTTGAACAACTAATGTATCCTTGTTCTTGATGGCAAGTCCTCTATCATCTTTCTTATTCCTAAACACCCATTCGGTACCTATGGTTATCTTGCCTGAGGGAGAGGACATAGGTTCCAAACCTTTTGTCTTTTGAATTAAAGTCGCTCCTCCTACATTGCTTCAATCCAGGTTCCATCTTTCAAAGCCTCATCAACCTTCTTTGGCTCTATCTGGGATACGAAACAAGAGTATAGACAAATATTTTTTTTATGGATTTGTCCTCTTATTCTCACCCATCTGGCAACATCTCCAATGATGTTTATGGTCGGGTGTGACTTGTGGATCCTAGGTTGAGGAATCACAACAAGTTTATTGGACAGATCTAAATTTGTGAGGTTTATATATGGTAATTAAGTGTCACCCACCATATAAACACACTTATCTAGAGAAGCTTGATCCAATGATTGTGTGACATCATTGATGTTGTCTTCCATAGAGTGGTTATCAGCATCAAGAAATTCTTGATCACTATCACCACCATCATTTCCTCCTACATTTAAAGCTCTTTCATTTGAGTTCTATGCATTTGAGTTGGAGTTTGTAGGCACCTTAGATATATCAGCTAAATTTTTCATGGTTGTGCTGATAGAAACTCCATATGCAGGGTTAGTTACAATTGGAGCTGTGGTAATAGTCTTGCTTGGTCTTCTCAGCTCAAATCTTGGGTTAGGATCTTCTGTTAATAAGTTATATGTAGATCCTAAACATTCTCACAAGATTTGTTAAAACAATTGGTAACTAAATCAAGATCAAATAGCCAATCAGGACTAGAACCTTTCACACTAGGAGTGTGCTCATTGAAGATCACATTGGCTGACTCTTCAACTGCTACTCTAGTTCTGAGATTGTATACTTGTTTTGCCTTAGCTTGTGAAGAGTATCAAATAAAGTGTTCATCATCTGATTTCTTAGCAAATTCGGCTACTTGATCTCTGGTATTCAAGATGGTGCAAGGACATCTAAATGATCCAAGTAAACCAATGAAAGGTCTCCTTTTGTGCCACAACTCATAAGGAGTCATTCCATGAGTCTTAACTTCCAAAACTCTATTTGCACGTAGTAGGTAGTGTTGACTGCCTCTACCCAGAAAACATGGTTCTTGCAGCTTCAATAAGTGTCTTGTTTCTCCTTTTAGCAACACCATTTTGCTAATGAGTATTGGGAGCACTATTGTCACACCCCGGGCCCAGAGGGGCAGGATATAACGATTAGTAATCAACAACCAAACACAGTGGAAAACCAAACGCTTTATTTCATAACATCTTACAAAATTTACACTGGGATATTTGCTTGATTCTAATACACAAGTACCCCAATTCACAATTTAAAGGTATCATTATTAGGTTCTTGAGCAATCATTACTTGAGTCTTTTGTATCTAGGGATTCTAGGCTCAAGTTTTTCCTTCTACAACTAACCTTAACTCTTGCTTCAGCTTTAGATCTCTTCTATGGCTCATCTAATTCTCTAGTTGTACCTGAAAGACATACTCAAATAATTTTGTGTCAACATAAAGTTGGTGAGTTCAAGTGATTAAAGTTTAAAAAAAGGCTCTTTAGAATCCATTAGTTGACTTTAAAAAGACATAAGTATCATTGTTGTAGGGTCACAATCAACCCTGCACTCAGTCCCGGCTAGCCTCTTCTAAAGTTATGTTATACCGGTTAACCCCGAAGGGAGAACTGAGCCTCAAAAACAGTGTACCATACCTGCCGGATGGTTCACCATAGTATCTTATTAAAACCTGTTACATGCCATGAATGACCCCGCAGGATCTCAGTGTGGTACCCTTCCTACACGGAAGGCACTGTGTGTAGGGGATTCACCAAGTAGATCTACCCATATAAAAGAAGCGGTTCATAAAAGAATTAATGATTTTGATTTAAGTATCAGCAGATATCAACAATATCCATAACATAAGCATCATAGAATAGCACGGTTATAGTTTCAGTTCAAACAGAGCATGCTTCCTCCCCAAAATAGTAGTAAAAAGGGGACACTAGAACTCATCTGGTACCCTTATATAGATTCCGAGCTCGGTATAGAGTGAAGGGCTCCAACAATGCCATCATAATCGTACATATAAGATTTATGTTTAGCATTAGCACGATGTTGTTATATGCGTGCGGTTGAGCTCCTTAGTTACCTTAAAGTTGGTGATTAGTATCCTTATTGCATCTTAACTTTTGTACAAGTATTTGTTGTCATGTACTAATTTGTGTATATTAGATTGATTACTGTTCGTATCCGAATAATGATTCTTAGTACTATGACTGTAGCAATAATCGGTTGATATTGGAGATTCCAATCTTTGAAGATGATTATTATTGATTACATTATCAATCTATAATATAATGTTCCGAATAATGTATTAGATGTTTCAATAATATTTATATTGCTTACACTTTTATCCTAGCATTAAATTGATTGCTGCTAGAAATATGCAATTATCGATAATTGTTGTCGTTATATTGACCGGGGGATGATACTAATAATATTTATGCCATTTGGTTCATACCAGTCATAATAAGATGATCAACCCTTACTAATAATAAGATGATGGATCAGTATAGTATCTATAGGTCTTTTGTCTTAAATAAATACAAGTAGATGTCAGTTTACCTAAGTATCTATTGTGTATATATGAACGATCGTATTTGTATGTATTTTACATCTCAAAGTCTTGTAAGGATTTTGTGTGACATGAGATCAAACCTGAGTTGTATCATCCTTAACATGTTATAATCATTCTCATATTGTAATAATATATATATTTTTATCTAGGTCGGTTTCTGATAACTATCATTGCTATTTGAGTCTCGTGTCTGAACTAACTATTATAAATCAAATACTTATATCAAGTGGCGTTCATTTTCATTTTATAATTTATGTATTTTATAATTAGAGATCAAGTAACACGCATGTAAATTATAAATAAATTTCAGAGGTGTAACGCGTGCGATTATACCTTCCACTCGATTCACGCTCGTTAACCCACTCGTATTGCTCTTGATCTCATCATGTTCTTGTTGTTGACTACCCTTTGGCCTCAGTTGACCATGCTTGACCTGATTTGACCGAGAACCGGTTCACCACAACTTCCCTAATTAACTCTAAAATCACCATAACATTACCCTAAACATTAACTTGTACTAAACAACCCTTCGCAGGGTTTCCTCCAAACTTGACTATACATTCACAACCATGACAACCAACAACCCATCACCAACATAGCTACAGCCCAACACCACCATAACTAACCAATCCAATCGACAATCTAAACCACAATCACCACTAGCCATTACTGCTGCCTTTGATTTACATCCTCACTTTGATATCCGATAACCACCACCATAACCACCAACTTACATCACCACCGCTTCAACCCAATCACCACCTACAACAACAATTGACTACCACCATACCGCACCATCACCAGGCTCTGCCACCACAACTACAACCCTCTACATAACCATGACCAACAACCACCCCAACCATAACCTAAACTATACCAACGACAGCCATAATCACAGCCAACAACCCTCAACCGCCAACATCACCTCCCTCAGTCACCATCACAGCAGCCTAAACACCGCAACCACCTTTCTCCTAACCGATAACCACCACACTCACAACCAAACTTACAGCCCTCGTAACCACCATCACCATCACAGCCGTACCATGGCCACTGATACTGACCACCACCAACCGTCATAACCACAATCATCAACTAAAACTAACAACCCCAATATCGCAGCCATCACTACCGCAGCACCACCGCAGTACCGCCACCTGAACCACACCATCGACATCGTGACCACACCCACGACCGACCTCCATAACCACGACACCCATGGCCACGACCACCACAGACAACCTCCGGTCGCCACAGTGCCTCTTTCGGGATGGAAATACCACCCCCAGCTAGCAAACAACCACAATCGTCGACCTCCTTCGACGCAACAACCGTGAACCATCATCACCCCTACCTCCGAACCGACCTGCAACCATCACTTTCGCCTTTGATTCCCGTCACTTTGCTGCGTTTTAGGAGAAATCAAAGCCACCATCGTGACCGGGGTGTCGAGGGGAGTCCGGTAAGGTGTGGCACTCGCCAACACTCGCCGGAGGTCGTCGCCGGTGGCCGGAAACCGGCCAGAGTTCGATTTGGGGGAGGGGGGCTGCGGCTGCCCATCTCTTTCTCTACCCTAATTTTTGTTTCAGATGTTTTTGAAACCCTAAAATGCAAGAGTATTAGTTTATATAGTGGTTTAAGGTAACGGGTTCGTTAACAGGTTAGTTCACGTCACGCTCGGATCAGTTTCGTATCGTTAAAAATTTTGTTTCATGATAGTTTCAATTATACTAAGTGTTACAAATATTGCAAGATTATTTATTTGATCATATTTAAAACTTGCTTGATAATTAAACGAGTTCCAACATGTAAATACCGCGTATTCAACACGTTCAACTGTTTTAAGTGTTTTCTCGTATGAGCGTTATTATTATTATTTTAGGATTAAAAAAATATATGTAATTAAGTATTAATAATATATTGTACGTTAATTCACATGTCAGAAGCATTAAAAATTTATCAGTTAAATACTCGTTTGTCGGTTTATAATAATCATGTTATAACTTGTTACGTTCATCTGATTACTGTTCAAGCTTAGGATTATTGAATCGAGCTTCAATGGGCCTTAAATGGGCCTTGTTTATAAGTTCAGGCCTTTATTGGGCCTAAAATGCTAATTCCTTATCCAAGTTTTCTTAGGTAAACCCAAATCAACCCGAACCTTTATTGAGCTTTTATAATACTTTAAGGTTTCTAATTGGGAGGAATTTCTAGGCTGTTACAACTATATTATCTTGTAATACCCTTTTCATCAAAAAATATATCAAGGATTTGGTTTTTGAATTCAGTTCCTTGATCACCTCTTATGGTCTTGACATTGTGAATCACCTTGATTCTTAATTTTCAGAATAAAGTTCTTCAAGATCTCAGGAGTCTTATCATTAGTTCTAAGAAATAAGACCCAAGTGAATCTTATGAAATCATCTGTGATCACTAAAAAATATGAGGTCCTTCCTAGACTCATTACACTGGTGGGGCCAAAGAGATCCATGTGTAATAAGTGTACAAGAGTAGTGATAAAGTTCTTTTCCTTTGGCTTATGAGACATCTTGTGTTGCCACCCTTTCAGGCATGCAACACAGTGATCATCACTTATAAACTCTTTCTTTGGCATCCAGTTACCAAATCATTCTTTATTAATTTGTTTATGCTTTTAAAGTTTACATGACATATTCTTTTATGCCAAAGAAAAGACTCATCACTGATTGCTTTTGATAGAAAGCAAGAAACTTCTCCTAAGGGAGATATTTCTTGCAAATCTATCTTGGGCATGTTCCCTTTCCTTAGGGTTATGAGCAGGATATACTCTTGAGGAATGACCACCGTGGGCTTGAGAACAATGCACTCATGCTCAGTGAGAAGCATGTTGTGTCTTTGATCACAAAAATTAGGATACACTTAGTAAATTGTACCTAAGCTCCTTAACAACATTTATCTTTTTAATACCGAGGTTACAGTTTGTGACCCTGCCCCTTCCTCTGATGTAACCTCCTACCATTTGAGATGTTAAGTGTTTTATGAGATCTTACAATCAAGAGCCTGGAATGATCTGATACCAATTGCAGGACCGGTTAAAGGATGGTCAGTACAATCAGTGTCACAATGAGGAGAGTGTTAGAACACTTAACAGTTCAAATAGGGAACCAGATTTAAGAATAAGATGCAAAGAACACAAGTAAGACTGAGACAGAACTCAAGAACAATATATATGGTTTTCAAGAATGTTGTATATTAATGTCAAGTTCTCTTACAAGAGTTACAATACATAAGTGTTATACATTACAAGACCTATCGATACTTATACGACATCCTACAACCAGATATACTTGGAAAGCCAGTTGGAACATTAAAAGACAATAAAACCAATATAGAGTTAAAAGGCATTTTGCCTTTTGACTAGTGACTATGATATGCCATAGCTTACATCCTAATATATTACAAAATGGATAAAAGTACATAAAGTAGAAAGTTACGGACTCAAGACCTCAACGTACAGTTTCAAAAGCATGGACCTTTTTACCAACTCATGCAAGCTGGTGAGTCTGTAGAGTTGCAGCAGAAGGTGGGTCAACTTTATGCAAAAGTACATCAGAGAAAAACATGTTCTTTTTTATCTTCGGAAGAAATCAATCTTCACCTCATTTGGATCTTGAAGGCTTTGTCTTTGAAGCTACGGAAGACTTCATCTTTGGCTTAGGAAGATTTGGTCTTTGTCTTCAAAAGATTTTATACTTGGAATAATTCTTGTGTAGAGTATAAAGCTTCCGGAGCAACTTTGGCTTCGGAAGATTTTATACGAATAATAATTCTTGTTCTAAGTATAAAACTTCCGGAGCAACTTCTACTTAGTAATGAGTGCATGCATGCAGGAAGCCTTTGGTTGCTTCGGTTGCATTAGCCTTTATATAACACCTTACATAATGTCTCATACCACTTCCTTGGAGCTTGGTGCAACCCATAAAGAGCTTTATCAAGCTTGCAGACATAATTAGGATGATCTGGGTCTCCAAAGCAAGGTGATTGTTTGAGATACACATCCTTATCTATCACCCTATATAGAAAGGCACATTTGACATCGAGTTGGTAGACCTTGAAATCCTTGGATGCAGCAAAAGCAAGGAATATTTTAACCACTTCTAGTCTTGGCATAAGAGCAAAAGCATCTATGTAGTCTATCCCCTCTGCTTTTGTATACCCTTGAATAACTAGTCTAGCCTTGTTCTTGATGGCAAGTCCTCTATAATCTTTCTTAATCGTAAACACCCATTCGGTACCTATGGTTATCTTCCCTGAAGGGAGAGGACATAGGTTCCAAACCTTTTGTCTTTTGAATTAAAGAAGCTCCTCCTACATTGGTTCAATCCTGGTTCCATCTTTCAAAGCCTCATCAATCGTCTTTGGCTCTATCTGGGATAAGAAACAAGAGTATAGACAAACATTTTTGTTATTGGTTTGTCTTCTTATTCTCACCCATGTGTCAACATCTCCAATGATGTTTGTGGTCGGGTATGACTTGTGATCCTAGGTTGAGAAATCACAGCAAGTTTATTGGACATATCTAAATTTGTGAGGTTTATATATAGTAATGAATGTAGGATTCTGTGTGCCCAAGACACTTAGAATATTGATGTGGTTAGTACGTCATGATCCAAGTCGGGTTATACCCAATAACAAGCTTAGCAAACACCAATTAATATTTAATTGATGATATGATCATGCAATTAAATATTTACACCAATTTAGAAAATAG
>BJCO01466916.1:0-13876 GCA_018326465.1 Flaveria floridana
ACAAGTTATCCTTAATGTTTATGTGATCCTTTATGTTATGCTTATGGCTATGCTGTCGTGAACATTGATTATACACGACACAAGTCTCCAATTGTGTTCGGGTGTCGTCATGACACGCTCTCATCATATTATTATTGCTACTCTATTGCATACCATGTGTTATGATGATCCCGTCTAGCTCACATTCCCCGTGTTTTCGCTATCAGCGGTGGTGTGACACCTCACCAATGGAAGGATTCTATCCCGCCATAATAGCACCGGTGACCTCTATCCATTCACTCCGCCAACACCTCCACCACAAGCCTGTCTCCTCGCATCTCCGTCTCCACAATGGCACAACCGTCTCGGGCATCCGGGATCTCAAGTTTTAGATATTCTTAATAGTCGTTTTAATTTAAATTGTAATAAAGACAAAATTGTTTGCAATTCTTGTCAACTTTCCAATAGTAAACGTTTACCTTTTTATGCATCGAATACTTATACTTTTTCACCGTTTGATATCGTCCATTGCGATATTTGAGCATCACCAATCACTAGTCAATCCGGTTATAAGTATTACATGGTTCTTGTTGATAATTTTTCCAACTTTGTTTGGGTTTACCCATTAAAATACAAGTCAGAAACGTTTACCAATTTTGTCAAGTTCCATCGTCTAATTAAAACTCAATTTAATCGGAATATCAAAACTTTTCAATGCGATCTCGGAGGTGAAGTTGATAACCACAATTTTAAAACCTTTGCAACCAACAACGGACTTCTCTTTCGTTTTTTGTGTCCCCAAACGTCCCCTCAAAACGGCCGAGCCGAGAGGATGATTCGCCGCCTCAACGACATCATCCGCTCCTAAACCACTTTTAATTACTTTGTTTATTAATAGGTATTATGGTGACCTAATACACAATAGGTGGTCTCTATGTTGCATTTATGTATTTATTGTATACAGGGAAGAGATCTAATACATGCTGAAGTAATGGAAAAATCAGGGTGTTCTTCATTGTTTATTCTTTCTTTTTTAATGATCATATAACTTAATGCTTTACTTATTATCATGTTATGTTGATCAGGCATTCATATAGCATGCTGACTGAATATAATTTTAATTGTCCTAAATCTTGCATTGCTTTTGTTGACTCATGCAGTGAATGCTTTAGAATTTGGTCTTGAAGTTAAAGACTAGGTTATTGGTGAGTGATTTATGCTTCTACAATTTTTTCACTTTATAAATATATGGCAGCCACCAAACTTATCATCATCATTTTGTACAACTCTTTCGTAGCAGTTATACACTCCTTATCTGGTGAGTTATGGTTCATATCATAGAATTGTTCTAAATTGGGACTTTTTCCATGTCACCTCATATTCTTGTTTTGAAGAAAAACATAAAATATGCTATTCTTCATTTCTTGACAACACTTAGATTTTATGAAAAAGCAAAACTTATCTTTCAGGTTCAAATATAAAGACACATCAATTGCACTTCCTCCCCCTAGCACACCAACAACATCACTAAGAGAAAAAAAAAGATAACTACAAAAAACTACAGGTTTGTTTTAACATTTTTCCTCAAAAATCTGCTTTATACAAAGGTTGTCACAACTTATCAATAACTCTATATCATTCGCTCTGTGCGGAGAAACAACAAAAAGAAAATGAAATAATAGATTAGGTAGTGAGGAGACATGTGGTGGTTTTGATGTCAAAATTTACAGCTTAAGCGGGTATTGTTTCTTGCTTTATTTTCCCTTGTCTGTCATTAACACTTGAGGTTGAAATTGTAAATGATAGTTGATTGGAGAAGTTTTCTGCCAAAGAGTTCCATATCTCTTATGGCCTACTCAAGTATTTGATTTAACAAAACCAGCATATATTAAGATGCTTAGTGGCCTAGACATATAGACAATCAAGCGACTTTACACCTGAAAATTATCAGCTTTGTTGCATTTGTTGTTAGCGTTGAGAATTATGACTTGATAATTGAAGAACACTATACTGAATGTCAATAGTTTACAAACATAAATCCAAACACCTCTTTAATTTATGCACGCTGCATTATGATAAAGACAACGTTTTAGTAATTTTGTGACATATACAAACAAATGACATACTCGCTAGCAAGACCAGGTAGAAAGGTCCCAAAGGCAAGAGATTCCATCACACAGAAAGCTAAAAGATGTTGTAATTGAAAATATAAAATTGATGGGCGTTGGAAAAGGGAAATGTATTATGATAGTGTTCCCTGTTCAAAGACTTGGTTGGATGTGGGATCTACTCCACGAGTAGCGGTTTAAAAGTTTCATGCAATCTAGAAAAGAAACTGACAGCTTACGGCCCCTGAATGTTTGGGATGAGATTATAAGTTCTATAAGGTGAGTTCATTAGTTTGTTGGTTTCAAGCCCAAGATCATACTCACAAACTCATGCATTTAATTAATACTTCAAAAGTTATATTATATAGAAAATAAACATGCACTCCTAAATAAGTGGCACTACTCCACTATCCCTAATACATGCCCACTACTTGCTAACTAATATGACTAATTCAAATTAAAAACTTGTTGCATACTCTAAACAAACAATGACTCAAATACTAGACCCATGACCAGTAACTTGACCCGACTTGACCCAATCAAGATTAACCCAACATTCACCCCCTTAATCTTGATTTGGTTCTCAGTTCTCTTGCTTCCTTCTTCCTTCTTTCTTGCTTATCTTGCTCTTTCTTTCTATACCCGGTACCGTTTTTCTTGCTAGTCTTGCTACTTTTTTGCTTGATTCGAATATTTCTTGCTTGCTTTCTTCAAATCATCTTGCTTGCTAACTTGCTTACTTTCTTGAAACTCAATATCAATTTACCTGCTTCGATATTTGCTTCCCTTTCTTTTCTTCTAATTTCTCCACGACATAAACCACAAATAATTTAAGTACATGCCTACATGGGTGCTTGCTCTTCATTCAATTGATTTTTTTCCTTCTGCTTGCTAATTGCTTCCCTCTTTGACCGATTAAAACAATGAAAACTTTCCACCGTTCCGATTGTTGTTTCCAATGATACCTTAACCTTATGACCATTTCTTTTATCTGCTTCTTCATCATCCTCAGCCCTGCAGCCAAGGGCTGGTTCTTTTACCGAAACCGACTCTCAAAACAGCTTTCTTTTCTAACCTTGTGCTCTGATCACAAATGTTGGTTTCAAGCCCAAGATCATACTCACAAACTCATGCATTTAATTAATACTTCAAAAATTACATTATATAGAAAATAAACATGCACTCCTAAATAAGTGGCACTACTCCACTATCCCTAATACATGCCCACTACTTGCTAACTAATATGACTAATTCAAATTAAAAACTTGTTGCATACTCTAAACAAACAATGACTCAAATACTATACCCGTGATCCGTAACTTGACCCGACTTGACCCAATCAAGATTAACCCAACATAGTTCCCAGAATTTTTTGTTGTAGAATGCTTATCTGCATTTTCAGGGTTTCATAATAATATATAAGAGAAGATATAAGGTAGATGCATTCTTTCTATTTCTTATGTGTATATGTTTGTTCATCACTTCATCCTACGTTATTGATTTATATATGTAAATTATATTATGCAGGGAGCATGCTCATATATATTGTTGTTCAGGATGGGGAAGTTTATCGCTACTTTTAAGAGAATGAGTTTCTTTATTTTATCCTATTTTTTGTTTACATAGGCCACTTGAACATTATCTGTTAGTTCATTTTTCACATGCGTATGTACTTATGGTTATGTGCTCCCAAATGATGTGGCAAGATTGTTTGAGAACATATCAAAGATTTGGAGGGACTGTATGCTAATTGCAGCAAGTGATAACGCTGCAAAAATTCAGTTTGTGATATATGATAATGTTAAATGAAATTACTGTTAGGTTAATCTTGACGGGTCACGGGTCATAATATTGGAGCTTCATATTCGGTAGAGAACGGATCATCTGGGTTGCATTTTGGTTTTATTAAACATGTGTATATTATGCGTTTTAAATATATCAAGTAAAATAGAAGTGGGTTTAGTTAGTAGGTTGAGTCAATCGATTTATTAGGATGACTAGAGTGGTTTGTTAGTTTATTAAGTCCATGTTTATTTGCATGTAGTTGCCTAATAAGGCTTGTTTTGTTTATGGAATATAAGTAGTTTTCTATTCTAAAAATTATTTCCACATACAATAAGTGAGTGTGTTTCGTGTGTGTAGATTGGGGCCTGAACCAACAATTACGACATATTATTATTTACGTTACAAATTAATTTTGTCTAAAACCGACTTGCGCATTAACACACTGCAAATCAAAAGTTTATATGCTACACAATTCTTGAATAAAATCTTTCAAGGTAGCAAGAAATATTTCTTTCATTTCGCAGGAGAATTATTCAGGGATCATTTACAGATGTGTAATTTTCTATTTAATTTTCAAAGAGATTACAATATATGGTTTAATAATCTAATGTGATTACGCTTTTGTTTGTGGTTACAATGCAGGCGATTATTAATTTTCCAACGTGGTTTTTCACGTTCTACACGTTATGTGATTACGCTTTTGTTTGTGGTTACAATGCAGGCGATTATTAATTTTCCAATGTGGTTTTTCACGTTCTACACGTTAAACGTGCGGTTGATGACAAGAAATTACAAATTAATGTATATGAAGCTATTGACGATCACCATCACTCTTTCTAATTATAATGATCTGATTATGATGGTTTAGCTTTTGATGAAATGGTGATAATTGCTTAGTTTTCTCAAAAATAACTTTAGTACACATAAATAAATATACCAATCTCTATATGTTCGGTTGAGCGCGGTTAAATTTATACCGCTGCAACGCGCGGACATCACTACTAGTAGTTGATAAAATGAGCACTCTACCTAACCTTGTACCTTCATAACATCAACATGAACCCATATTAAATGAAAGTACTTGATGATCTAAATTTTGCAATACTGATTTGGATTACAAAAACATAAAAAAGGTATATATTATTTTAGATAACACAACAAGCATTCAGTTGAAAACACTACATAACATTTAAAAAATAAGCATCGTTGTTTTATACTTACAACATAGCCATAAGGGGTCCACCTAATAATATCCATTGAACAACACAAACTGATCAATGAATCTGATAAAGCACCCACTACTAAAGTACTTGGCTTAACCAATCTATAATACTAATATAAACACCCATCACTCAACTGAAGCACTAAATTACAGATCTTGATTGCCAAAATTCAAAGTCAATTGAATTAAGCAAAACCAAAAACCAAATTAATTATAAAGACGTAAAGAATTTTTGAACCTATTCATGTGAAACACAACAGAGATACTTATCCTTCCACTGAAAATCGGATCCACGTAAATAGAAAACGGGTCTTGAGTTTGGGCGGGAAACTAAACCTAAGAGCGAACAGGAAAGTGACGTGTGACAAAATATATAATCATTTATTTGTATAGATTATTTATTCTACATAATAATGTATCAACTATCAAGTTATATTTATTATTGATTGTTTAAATATTACTACCACAAGATACTTATTAATGCGTTTGATTATTGGGTTCAAGTGTATGAGAATAAAGGATTAAAGGGTAGGGCTTAACTCCTGAGGTTTTATAACAATTGTGTGGGTTTTCTTCGAAACTAGTGAAACATGATGATGTGATTAATATACGAGCTTTCATTTGGAATGTGCTAGACAAATAATTTTAGCTGTTCAACAAAAAGTAATAATTAAGTAGGATACTCATATTTATTTTCAATTGTATTCATATATAATTTTACTTTATAAAATCTTTCGGTTATTAAATTCGGTATATATCCACAAACCATTAGAACAATAAGACTGTTTAAACCCATCTTATCTCGTTACAAATCTCTCATCAAATAAAATATAAACACACAAGTTACTAATCGTTACAAACCTCTCATCAAAAGGTCGTGTTCACATCTTAATGTTAGGGGAGCTTAAAATTCATGTCATACACACGAACACAAACTAAATCCATATATTGATAGGTCAACCCAACCAAAACCGATTTAACAAAACAAATTCATACTTTTTCTTAAAAATGAAGTAGGTTACGAGTTCGTTATAAAAGAACACTTATTTTGTATAACACGTCTTCTTCGAGACATCACACAAATCAGCATAGCCCATAATCCAACACCTTTATTCGATCTGATTCATCTGAAAAGAGGCTTTCGTTACGAAGCTTTTCACGAACAATCGTACACCAATGCATTAACACCACCATCCCAAATCGCCTTCATCTTCCTCTGATTCCACAAGATCTTTAACAAGATGCATAGATTCACAGATCAATTAATCCCCAAATGGTCCCATCACCAACATTTATCACTTAAAAGCAGATCTGCATCATCAAGCTTCTGAACCCACAATTCAAAAGCAGCAGGTGTACTTGATTAGCCCTTGACCATACCCACTGGACCCAATTCGTACCCACATGTGGTTTCCTTCGTTTTCTGATCTTCTCAACTCTGATTCGTGAAATCATACACCAACCCTTTTGAAAGATTGTTGCAGTATGCCGATTTCACGATATGTGTACTTGGTTTTCTCAATTGGTGACGTTTTTCGCACGATTTGGGTGGAAAGATTTATGACTTGTGTGTTGTATTGTACGTTTGCGCATGGGGCAATGGAAGGTGTGATCAGTGGAAGAAGACGTGTGTATTGCAGAAGAGACCCCACCATTGTATGCCAATGTGAGAGGTTAGTTGTTTTCTGATGATCAATGTGCATAAAGAAAAGTGGGATTGCTGATTTGCTGTTGGAATTGGATGAGTGTTGTTTGGATTTTCTTGTGGTCTGAAAGATTTGTTCTAATTAGGTGCACAATGAGACAAATTGTTGATCTTTTGCAGTTTACGGTGTGTTAGTGATGTTAAATGTATAATCAGTGTACAATGAGACAAATTGTTGATCTTTTGCAGTTTACGGTGTGTTAGTGATGTTAAATGTATAATCAGTGCACAATGAGACAAATTGTTGATCTTTTGCAGTTTACGGTGTGTTAGTGATGTTAAATGTATAATCAGTGTACAATGAGACAAATTGTTGATCTTTTGCAGTTTACGGTGTGTTAGTGATGTTAAATGTATAATCAGTGCACAATGAGACAAATTGTTGATCTTTTGCAGTTTACGGTGTGTTAGTGATGTTAAATGTATAATCAGTGTACAATGAGACAAATTGTTGATCTTTTGCAGTTTACGGTGTGTTAGTGATGTTAAATGTATAATCAGTGCACAATGAGACAAATTGTTGATCTTTTGCAGTTTACGGTGTGTTAGTGATGTTAAATGTATAATCAGTGTACAATGAGACAAATTGTTGATCTTTTGCAGTTTACGGTGTTTTAGTGATGTTAAATGTATAATCAGTGTTGTATGAATCTAGAACGCTTTTTCTGATATTATGCATGTCAAGTTTTTGATGAAATGTCTGGTTTTTTAATAATGGCCCGGATCAGACTCGGGAACTTAATTTAAGTTATCTGCAATCAGTTTAAGAATGATCTTTGTTACATTTAAGATTCTAGCATCTATTGATATGTTTGGTACAAATATAAAGCTTGCGGCGAGATAGAAATTAAATGTTTATGGTGTCTTTTAGGACAAATATTAGTGAATGAAGTAACTCGATTGCCGACTTTAGCATGTTTTGGGACATTTGACATTAAATTCTTGCTAAAGATAGGCTATTAGAGAGTATTAAGTGCAATATTTCAACAATTGTTTGACCATGTACACAGAAAACAATTAGAAATTAGATCAATTCTTTAATGAACATTGTTGGCAATTCAAAAAACAGTGGCTCAAGATTCAAAAAGGAAAATTTAGTCAGATCAAAGTCAGTGCAACATTTTCCCAAAAGTAGGAAGAAAGAACAGTGGGATTAGAATTCAAGTTGAGACTTTTTAGTTAATTGAATTCTATTGGCATGAAAGCACAACACATCAACATACCTGTCCCTTATTTTGCGTACATATTTTGGCCTCTTTTGTTTGATATGTATGTTCTTTTTCTTCTGCTAATATCTCCCTTGCTACCCTTTTAATTTCTAAGGTTTTGTTAACAAATATAGTGTGAAAGAGAAGAATCATTAATTGCAGAAAAGTCTCCATCACCATCACCATCACCATCATCAACACCATCACCAACACCATCACCATCATTATTAACTATATAGTGTTATCATTTTCAAATCTTCAAGTTATTTAACTACTCATGGCACCTGCAGGAACCTACTCATCTTGCCTTAGGATGTTTATCACATTCATTTTTCTCCTTTCTCTCACAATCTCGCCTTCCATTTCAGGTAACACAGGCTAATTAGCTTCAACATTCTAATACTGATCCAATATATATAAATCCCAAATGGGTTATAACTTGTTTCAGTTGCTGTCTTGCTATGTTGATCCTGGCAATGCATCAATCATCATGATGATTGATGATGCTTGATCTTCCTGTGTGCAAGTTTTTCTATCTGATGTGAAAAATGGAATAACTGGCAGTTGCAGAAGGGGCATAAAAATTTGTTTACCAATTATATATAGATGATATTCCAAATGTGTTTTTGATTTTCAATCTTTTACATGTGTCGTTTACTTGTTTCTGATTTGCATCATGATGGTGATTGGTTGTGTAAGACTGTAAGTTTGTTTATTGATATTGCTTTCTTTTTTTTGTGACTCTAACAATGCATCATGATGATGTTTAATTCTTCTTTGAGAAAGTATGTTTATCTTGCACAAATTTGGATGTACTGGCAGTTGATGAAGGTGTAACAAAATTCTGAACTCATCACATATAGATGAAAACATGAAATCTCATAGGATTTTATTATTATTATTTTTATCTTTTTTTAATATATTTTTTTTGTAATTCTTCTCCTTTTACCTTTCGTTTAACCATGCATAATGATGGCAGTTGTTCTCCCTTTGTCCAAGTGTTTTAGTTTCATCTGATATCAAATATGGATTAATTGGTAGTTAATGAAGAGTATCCAAGTTTTAACCAATCATAATCTTTGGTTGATCCCCACAAATAGGATTTTGATATTTTGATTTTATTTCTGCATATTTGTCTGTCTTACACACAAAATATATTGATTGACAGTTAATGAAGGGGTATCTCTTGTGCAACAAAAGAACAAAATACTGGGATCAAGGCCACCAAGGTGTGTGAAAAAGTGCATGAATTGTTCACCATGTCAAGCCACACTGGTTATTCCTCCACACCATAAGATGGTTGATTACAGAGATCAATCTTCTCACGATGAAGACGATTGTTATTATCTTCTTTCCTGGAAATGCAAATGTGGTGATAAACTCTTTCAACCTTGACCATAATTACTTTTGTTTTTCGCCATGCTTAGTGATCGATTTGGGTGGTTAATTAGATATGACTTCTATGTGAAGGATAGTGTATAAAGTATTCAATATTATTACTTCTAGTGGAAGCTGACCTGCTTATTTCACTGTCTTTTGTTATCCTTGTCAAATGTACATTAAGAAGTACCACTGTTGACCAATGAGTGAAATCGTGTTGAGTTCAAAAACAAGTATTCTAACTTTTTCTATATTAAAAAAGAAAGGAGATCGTATGTATTTGAAACCGCATTTGGCTACATTAAACCTGTTCCCTTTTTATCTTATATTTTTACATTTTACTTGCTTGACCCGTTAGAAATAAGATACTATCCAAACTGACCCATGGGTCGACATTGTCACATCTAAAAAAATATCAAATTACACATAAGTAGAAGGATATGAGATTAAAAACAGAGGACTTGTAGTTAAAGTAGTCAGCTATTCTGTATGTGAATATTTCTCAATCTCAAAGAATAAGTTCCTGAATCAAGTATAGATATACATATACAACTCTAGACATGTGTGCGTATACACAACCGCACAAACACACACTACAAACTCTTTTGTTCTACCATGAAGTTATAACCAGGACCAAAGCAGCCGCATGTACTGCATACATCAACATATTGCCCTAAAATGAATGAAATTAGACGAAACAGTTAGGTAATGAAATCAAAAGAACATAAACACATTCAACAGGAATATTATGAGTTTATTGCATACCTTGAAAGAGAATAGAGATGTTGCTGAAGATGGCACAAGTCCAGTGAACCCGATATCATAAGCAATGCTGCCATCTGCTTTGAAAAGCCCGAAGTTTCTCTCAGAAGTCGGGCCGGGCTTTAGGTTCTCGTTAAACATGGCGAACACGTATGCTTTGACTATCATCTTAGGTCTGTAAGGGGTACCCTTCTTTTTAAGGAGTCTTTTACGTAGGTTTAGATTGTAAGTTCTCGCATTACTAACCGTGGCACCGACTTCATTTGGGTCTCCACGTGAAGCCCATCCGGTTTCCGACACTATAACCTCCATTTTACTGAATCCAGCTTTTTCTAAAGCTGCATAGGCCGCGTCGATTTGTGCCTCGAACATGTTATCATAATGTAGTTTAGTTTTGTCATCGTATATCCCAGGATTCTTTTTAAAGGTTGCATAATTGATATCAATGTGTTCTGGGTCACTAATGTATGCAAGAAACGGGTACGAGTTTATGTAAAATGGCGATTTTATTCGTGAGAAAAACTCGAGAAGAGGTTTCATGTAAGGAACTAGGCTTTCCTTAAACGCCCCTGCGGATGGAGGGAACGAGCTTGCGAACACACCAGCCGAATGCGGGCTCGAAACCTCAACGTCGTCTGCTAGGTGAAGCAAGTCAAGAGCAGCATGGATGTTTTTCACAGCCGGTAATAAAACCTCCTGGAGTTCTTGATTAGCACCTCCCAACACCTCATTTCCAACCGCGATCCCACGAATATGGGTCGCGGGAACAAAGGGTTCTACGTTTTGTTTCACCCAATCCACGGCTCGATCCTGGCTTGCACTTATATCTTTCAAGAACTCGTTCCCGAGCCCTATGATGATCTCGATTCCCGACCCTTTAAAAGCCTTGAGAACTTCATGGTCAGCGTCATATATTCGTGTGTTTTTAATCTTTGCCGCCTTCATAAGTGTCACAACGCTTTCGGGGGCGGGAATATTATCAGCTATTCGGCCATAGTTGACTCCGTAAGTACCCGTGAACGCGCTAGCTATCCAAACTGCAAAAAATAAAACGATTGTAAAAACACAACATAAATTGTAAGTTACTGAAAAGCTAGTCACTCGAGTATACATACCGTTGGTAAAGGTAACGAAGAGAAGAACGATGAAGCGATGATACGATACAAAGGTCCCCATGTCTCTGAAGGTAGATCAAAATGTAGAAGATGAAGGGTTTGTGCATATGTAAATAAGCAAGGAATTGGAAGAACAATGGCTTGTGAATTAGGATGCTTGCTCTTTAGGAATGCCATTAAAGTTGTCAATCAAAGATTCTTGACACTAATCAAGGAAAGATTGTGGGTTTAACGAAGAAGATATTTACTACATACGTCGTGTTTCAGTGACGAATTCAAGAATTTTTACTTGCTGTTCAACTTCTCAATTAAAGATTCTTGAGATCAATTTGAGGAAAATTACAATTTTAAGAAAGACAATTATCAAGATACGTAACGTTACATTAATGATTAGTGATGGATCCAAAATTTTTTATCCGGCTCAAAAAAGGTCACATGAATACATGTCTTGAACTTGTATTATTTTTAAGTAAAAGTAATAAATTAAAGAGCTTAAATAGAAATATAACAAATTATTGAATAGGAGAATTTAATTGCATTAAAGTTAATATCAATGGCTAAATTATATGGTTATTAAAAGTGTAAGGAAGAAAAACATGTTAAAAGAGGATTTAATATTAAACTTGAATTGTAATAAAATGAAAGATTCCAACTTTTAGATCAATGCTTTTCCGATCTCTAAAGTTTACTTAATTTCTAGTACGATTTTATACCTTTCCTTGATAAATATATTAAAGTTAGGCATATGGGTAACTGGAGGAGCTACGACGTTCCTTGAATAAAAGGGTTTCCTCTTTGTGTCTTGTTAGTTGTTAGCAATATACATTTGATACTTTCTTTGAAAAGTAGGGTTGGGTATGAGTTTTATTCGGTTCGGTTCGTTTCTGAATTGAAATTGAACCTATAAATAACTGAGGTGTTTGTTTTAAGATTTTTATAACCGATCAGTTTTGGTTATCGACACTTTCTTTATTTGGTTATCGAGAAGGGTGACTTCGTTAATTTAGTTAAGGATCCGTAAACCGACAGCTTTGGACTTGAGAGGATTTTAGCTCATTTCAATTACTAAATTATATGTTAAGAAATATAAAATATTAGCAATCTTTAATTTACAAAGAAGAATCTATAATAATATTGATTACATGTGATGACACATGTTATAAACGGATTTCACCTTACAAAAATTTTTCCGCCTAAACTTCTTTTTAACAATTTTCCACAAATCATGTTATATTTCTTACTTGAAATTTTATTTTATTTTTACTTTTTTAACTAGCTCAATCACTACCAACCATTCTAGAGATTTTGAATCTATGATATCAATCATCTCAAACATTATTTACCATTTAAACCTTATGATCACAAATCCTTGTTTTTATATAGTCGATTTAAATAAAACGATAGAGTTTGAATATTTTTGTTTACGTATTTGAATTATATGTTTATAACTTTTAACCCGTGTAATACACGGGCTAATAACTTAGTAATAATATATAATATTACATAAAGCATCTTTTTATCTTTTAGTGTAATTACAAAATGAGTTAATTTTCAATTTTCCTCAACAAAAGTAACTATTTTTTTCTAAAAGATTAGAAACATCAATTTATCTTCAAAAGTTTCATAACTTAATTCAGTTTTAATAAAAAACTTCATTATTTTGAATTTAAATTGAAACTTCATTATTGAGAAGGGTGACTTTGTTAATTTAGTTAAGGATCACTAAACCAACAGCTTTGGACTTGAGAGGATTTTAGCTTTTAATTACTAAATTATGTCTTAAGTAATAAAATATTAGCAATCTTTAATTTACAAAGGAGAATAATAATATATAATATTACATAAAGCATCCTTTTTGTAATTACAAAATTCTAATACATTTAACCCAAGTTTTGATGTGTGAGGACAATTGATTAAATACATGAAAAAATAATATCTTCCTACTTTACCCTATTAATAGCATGTAAACCTTATTAATTTTACTCATTTGTAACATATAAACTTTTTATTTTTAATTACTTAAAAAACCTAAAATAACATTAAATGATAAATAAATTAAGAGGTGAAATATGGTATTTTGATTTTTAACAAAAAATTCAAAGCAATGCAAAGCATCTGTTACATTTTGTTCTATATATAATGTCTTCGTTGAGAAGTGCTTTTAACAAAATAAATACATTACCGCGTCGTACATGTTAGGCTTCCGCTGAGAATTGTATAAAAGACTAGTTTTAGTAAACCCGTGTATTACACGGGTTAAAAAATAAAATATCAAATAAGAAAATGTTTTATTAGTTATAAAACTATATTTTAAGATAAAACATAATTGAAATCATATACAAGTACGAACTATAAATAATAAAACAATGATATCAACTTTTTAGTTTTTTTTTATTTTTTAATTTCTTTCCAAAAGAAAAATAAAATAAATTTGTTTTAAGGCAAACATTTAAAAAAATGTAAAATTTTAAAAATTACCATAACTCCCAAATTTATTTATTTATTGTATATAAAAAATTTACTTACAAACATCAATTTTAAAATAATTTATATTTTTTAAAAAGTTTGATGTTTTAGAAGTAAGTTTTATTTTATAAAAATTTATTTACTTA
>BJCO01466918.1:0-14664 GCA_018326465.1 Flaveria floridana
GATCCAGCTGACTTAATGAAGTTTGGCAAAGACGACTTAATCAAGCTATTACACTACCCCATTTCAGCTGATGAGTCAGTTTACTTTCTATCTTGCCAGTATATGTGGATGACGGACCGAATCCTTCGGAACAAATGGTATGCTTATTCAGGCTCGTACAAGAAGGCTAACGTTGATTTTGATTAATTATGTTTCACCGAGCCTAGGGGGAGATTGTAGAAGACTAATCAAGGCTCGGCAAAACATGTAAAGACGAACTCTGAAGACAGATCTGTGCGAAAGACAGACTCACGCGAAATGCAGCTCTCACGCGAGAAGATCTTCCACGCGAAAGAATGTCCCGCGCGAAAGATTGATCCGCGCGACAAGCCAGTCGCGCGAGAACCGTATGTTTAGTATAATTAGATTAGTTTTCGTTTTGTAATCAAGCTTTTGTTCATTATTCACTTCTGTACTGTGCGATTTCGCACAAGACCGGTAATAGGTTGCTTTTGTTCAATACAATATCATTTTGTGATCAATTCAATTCTTCTTTCAAACCAATCATGTTTACATTCCACATTCGCATGATTGAGATCGTGTGTTGATTGCTTCTTGGGAGATTTTCACGGTTTTACAAAAACGTAAAACACAATGATGAATACATATAACAAATGATGTAAAATATATGACATGATGAACTGATATTTGACATAATAATGTATAAGACACAATAAGCTAATTTATTTGACATAATGACCAAAATACCATTATTTCTAAAACCATAGAAGTACATGTGTCAAGCCATTATACGTCTTAGACTTTTAGATTAAATATAGTTTTTTTACTGTAACCATATGCATATAATTATCACTCAAATTCTCATCACTAAATAAGTTGGATTTCATCTTATAAAAACGGTTTCTAAACTCTTCCATTACATATCCAACATCTTGTTGAAAAATGTTGACCATACTCATAATATTGTTGAAATGTGATGTTTGTCTTTGTATATATTGTTTTATTTTAACGTACTAATCTT
Source organism: Flaveria floridana (assembly GCA_018326465.1). NCBI lineage: Eukaryota > Viridiplantae > Streptophyta > Magnoliopsida > Asterales > Asteraceae > Flaveria > Flaveria floridana. The sequence continues at coordinate 1,022 of BJCO01466918.1, forward strand.
TCATGTTTATGATTACAAGTTCATTTTTTCGAGAATCAACTTTCTCAAGAAATGAAATAAAAACCTTCAAATTATGTTGTTAATACGCTAATCAATAATCATTAATGAAACATTCAACCAACAAATTCCAAACTAAAATTCAAAGAATAATTAAGAAAATAATCAAATGATTAAGTAATGTTGGAAAATATTTATAAAAAAGTACCTAAATTGAAGGGTTATGGCTCTTTAGACTCTAATTTGAGATAGGGGATGCGTAACCATGAACCAATTAGTAATCATACTAACCAATCCTGCAATTGCCTCTAATGTTGTAAATTTGTAAATTGTAATAGAGCTTTGTTAATTACTTAAGTAACTGTTTAATGGTCTGCTAGGGGAGTAATAAACTTAAGAGAAAACATCATTGAATTGTAAGCAAGTTTTAAAAGTATTCTAATTAGGTTACTTATATATTTATTTGTTTTAATCTAGTTACTAATATTTTTATTTATTGCAATCAAGTCACTAAAGTTTTAGAATTGCTCCAATTAGGTCACTTATACTTTTTTAATTTATAAATAATTTGATTTTTGATAAATATAATTAATGTTTTAAATATTTAAATTTAAAAAAATGCATTTTATAAATGACTAGTTAGAAAAATCCTAAAATTTTAGTAACCTGGTCGAAACAAAAAATTTATGAGTAACCTGATTGAGATAAAACAAATTTGAGTTGCCTAATTATAACAATACTAAAACTTAATTAGTATTTACAAATTATCCCTAAACTTAATATTGGAATATATAAATGATGAAGCTACTCAAACACAATGTAGCAAAGTTCTTGCTAAAAATCTCCAAGTGCTAAAAAATGAGTCAACCTGCCACCCAAACTTCAAAAAAGAAAAGAAGATCCACAAAGGACGGATTTAATAAAGTTAAAGGACCAAAATGGGAACAAATGAAAAGTGTATACATGAGTGGATATAAAATAGGAGGCCACCCCTCACGCTTACTTCAATGCACCCAAAATATTTTTCAAGCTAGAGAGATTAAGAGCATTTTGGTTTTAGAGAGAGAAAGTCAAATAAACTACAAAGCCATATTGAGTTCTCATATATGTGATTTATATAGTTGATTATCTAATGTTATATGTTATGTGATGATATGAAACGTGTTATATAGAGTATTACCTATGACAAAGTGGAACATTAAATGTCAAAAAGAATGACAGAGGAACCAAATAAATGTTACCTTGTAATAAGGGTAAACCGCTAGAGGTTCAGGTAACTTTGAGGGCGCAGTCACACCCCAACCGAAGACGGAATCATCATGGCAGACGAATGTGAATCGATTGCTCAAAGCACATGGTAGTAAATGCGTTGAAATAATATTAAATATCATTTTCATTGAATGATACTAATCAAATGATACATTGCAATTATACAATAATCCAAATAAATAATACAACATTCTTTTATTAAACTAGGTCCGGATCCTAAATGAGCATGAAGAATCCACTAATCAACATTCCTGAAATCATGTGAGAAAGTAATGAGTCAGATAACGAATTAGCCAATGAGTAAACACAAGTTTGAATACATATATAGATTGATTAAATATATTGAAAACAATTCAATTCATATGGTAATGTCAAAACTTGTAATGTAATAGTGTAATATAAAAGACAAGCCAACACAATCAAAGCTAACGACTGAACTGACTCGGTCCCCAGACGAAGCACTATAGAATGAATGATTCTGGTTCTAATCATCACGCAACTAAACAAAATAGGATGGGATTTTCAAACCAATACATCTATTATTGTTGTCATGGCTGTATGAATTAATGATTGTGTTATCATCAAGTTTATCTAACTATAAACACATACTTGCAAGTAATAACATAGCGTGTTTTGAATTGAAATTACAATGAATAGAATAACAATGAATACCAATGATTTAATATTAAATCATATAATTTCCCCTAAATAATAAAATAGGAAAATAGACAATGAACACTCACTTTGATATTATGAGATTATTTGAATAATAACAATGCTAGATTAGACACCAACGATTTTCCTGACGGTTAACCTAATAATAGTGTCCTAAGATGAGAACAATAATATGATTTAAGACTATGTATGGATTAGGGTTTGGATTGGAATTCGTGTTTTTAAAAATTAGATTGAATATAAAATAGTATAATTTAGTCTATATAAGTTGGCTAAATGTAATACATTACTTAGATAAATGAATTTGAGAATAACAATACTAACTGATTATTAGATATCGTAAAAACATTTAATTTGAATGAATATTCATGTTGGAGAAAAAATATTGCATAATTAATTTAGAAATTGATTATATAATGACTTGGTCAAAGAAATAATTAATTAACTAATTAATTATTTAAATGGTTCGTAAAATACTAGTTTAAATAAATTTAAAATGATATATATTAAGTTTAAAATATGTTTTATACAATTTAAAACTTATAAATGATTTTTTACAATGTTTTTATAAAACAATCATTCCTTAAACAAATAAAGAAAAATGGAGAATTATTTTCTTTAAAAACTTTTAGAAATTAAATAATGAATTTTGGAATAATATTATTTTAACAAAATAATTTTTATATTAATTTAATATTATAATAGAGCTTTTCTAAAATTTAGTTTACAAAAAAATGTTAAAAAATGTTTAAAAAAAGATGATAGAGCCTAGGTTCGAACCCGGGTGTCATATGAGAAAGGTGAGGGTGTTAACTGTCGGGCCAAAGCACAATTGTGGTTCAAAATCTCAATCAAAATCTTATAAACCAAGATTTAGAAATTCCTAAATTGAGATAAACCCTAGAATCAATTTTGGACAAATTGAACCCTAAACGAATAATGTTAATGAACAAAATGTTAGGGCTTTTAATCTCTATAAGAAACTAAGTGTATAGATGTGTTTAATTACCTCGATTGAGATGGAATCGTTGGTCATTAGAAAGAATGGGGTTGTGATTGTGGTAAACTAGAATTGGGTTGATTCTTGGTGGTTTTATTCAATTGAATGTTTGGAAAGCTTCTTATGATGATGATGATCGATTGCCCTCTACCAATTTCTGGTTAAGAAGTTCAAAAGGTGCTGAACGATAGTCGCAAGTTCGTGATGAGTATGGGAGTCGAATGTGATGAGTGTGTCTGTGTTGTTTGTGCAATTGGATGTTTATAAAGGTTAAATGGATCGAGTATAGTGTTTACCCTTTGTTATATATCTTCAATTTCCCCTTTTTTGATATGAACAAGTTTTAACATGGATTCGGTTATTTCACTTAGGTCTTGAATGTTCTATATGTTATTTGACTAAATTGATATAGTAGTGATGATGAAAATGGTTGTAGGTTTGAACATAATCAATGAATTTTTTTGTTTTTATCGATTTTCATGATAAAATGGTTTTGAATTTGAATAAAGGCTTCTGTAAGGTTATATTAGAAAGGCTGATCCAATCAAAGCAACCAAAGAGCTTCCAACATGCATGTAGTGATGTACAAGGTAGATGTTACTTTGAAAGTTTTACACTCTTTGTAGAAAAAATATTCTAAGTGTAAAATCTTCCGAAGCCAAAGACCAAATCTTATAAAGCCAAAGATGAAGTCTTTTGAAACTTCAAAGACAAAGTCTTCCAAAGCCAATGAAGTGAAGACTGGTTTCTTTTGAAGATAGAGAAGACATGCTTTCTCTGATCAACTTTTGCATAAAGCTGACCCACTTTCCGTTGTAACTCTGAAGACTCACCAACTTGTATAAGATAGTGTAAAGGTCCATGTTTTTGCAACTGTAGATTAAGGTCTTGAGTTTGTAACTTTCTACTTTGTACCTTTTATCCTTTTTGTAATATATTAGGATGTGAGCTATGGCATGTAGTAGTTACTAGTCAAAAGTCAATCTACCTTTTGACTTTACATTGATCTTGTTGTCTAGATTAATGTTTCCAGCTAGCTTTCAAAGTATAGCCGACTGTAAGATGTAGTATAAAGTATTTCAAGTTCTTGTATTTTATAGTACGCTTTGTAACACTTGTAATAGAACTTGAGAGCAATATACAGTATTATTGAAAACCATACTTATCTTGTTTTTGTTCTTTTGTTCTATCTCCTTACTTGTGTTCTTAGTATATTTTTTATAAACCCGGTTTCCTATTTGATTAGTTAAGTGTTCTAACACTCTCCTTGTTGTGAGACTGATTGTATTGACCACCCTTAACCGGTCCTGCAATTGGTTTCAAAGCTTCTCAAGCTCTTGATTGTAAGATATCACCATCTTATATCCTCTCAGTTTCACAAATCACTTAACATCTCAAATGGCTGCTTCTAAGTCTGATATGGAAACCGATACCATGGTAAAGTCACCACTGATCACTCCTAAGGATTTTGACACTTGGTACCTAAGAATGGAAGACTTCATTAAGTCTCAAAACTACAAGATGTGGGAGTCTGTTACCTCAGGACCTTAAATTCTATGCACCTCTTCAACGGCTACTGGAGGTGGCATGATTCCAAAGAAACTGGCTGACTACTTTGAAGAAGACAGGACGAGAATTGATGTAGAGCAAAAGGCCATGACCATCCTCCAAACTGCTTTTCCAAATGCTATCTATAGAGTGTTCAAGAAGTGTAAAACTTTCAAGAAACTATAGGATGCACTGAAGCTGATGTGTGAGGGGTCTAGTGAAGCTAAAGAGAACAAGAAAGACCTTTTAAAATAGCAGTTTGAGAATTTCACCTTCAAAATAGGTGAAACCATGACTTAACAATACTTCAGGTATATGGAGATTATGGATACTCTAATGGATTATTGGAGTAACACTTGAAAATAGGGATATTATGAGGAAGTTCATGACCTCTCTTCCAAGACAATGGACACACTATTTTGTGGTCATTATGAGGACTGAAAACCTTAAGACCTTTACTCTAACTGATATTTCTGGCATACTCAATAGATATTAGATACAGATGAACATGCAAAACCCATCTGGTAACTCCAACAATCAATAGAAATTTGTTCATCATATGGTTGAAAGGGATTGTAGAGAACCACAACATCATCTCATCTCTTATCCTGACAACACACAAAAGGGCCCTTTCCTCACCTTCCCAGAGACCAAGGGAGAGCTACATCCAAGGAAGCCCATTCCAAGAGACAAGCTTATCACAATCCTTTTTGTCTACCGATGAAATCACATGCAACTTCCTTTTCACCCTTAAAGATTTAGACAGTGTTCATCTAGTTGACCTAGAGTATATGGAGATAGTCTAACAGATGGCTCCTCTCACTCATATAGCCAAGAAATTCTACAAGAGGACAGAGGAAGTTTCCTAGCAATACGTCAAGTGGAAAGTTTGGGCTGGACAAAAGCAAAGTGAAGTGTTACAACTATAACCAAATGGGACACTTTGCTAAGAAGTGCACGACACCAAGGACTAATGGTGCCCATGCACAACCCAGGCTAAACTACATTGAGGGAGCTCTATACACTAAGAAGCCTAAGCAACAAGTTGTAGTTGCTATTGATGAAGGAGGTTTTGATTGGAGTTTCTAGGTTGAAGATGTATATCCGTAAACCAATATAGGTCTTATAACTTAGTAATGAGATATTACCTTGTTGAAGACTTGGATGAATTACCACCAGACATGGTTGAAGAAATGGATCTTCTGTGGTCTATGCCAATGTATGCCTATTGATCAAAAAGGTTTCTACAAAGAAACAAAGGGTTGAGCATGAACAAGAAAACCAATATTGGTTTTGACAAGACAAAGGTGAGATGCTACAACTGTCAACTGTATGGACATTTCTCAAGAGAATGCCAACAACCAAGAGTTGACAGAAAGAACAACCAAACACAAGCATCAAGCAGCTACCATTCAAACAGATAAATTCCACCTCCAATTAGTATTCCAGCTACACCAACTCCATCTCAAATCATACAGTATAGCCTAAATCAACACTCAAATCATCTTCCATGATTATAAAACAAGATGGTGAGTGTGATTGGAGCATGTACGAGGATGCGATCCAATCTCCTGATAAATCCCTCATGGAAAATATAGAACATAAAATTTCTAAAATCCAGAAAGAGGTGAGGGAAACCTTTGTACATAAGCATGCATTGATGAAGTCAATAGATACACAGAACATACACACAAACTTTCCAAGAAAGTAATTGAGAAAATATTTTGAGTGAAAGTATAAAATCAGAAAAAAACAACATGGGATTAAAATTCATTCATTACAATATGATTTGGATAAATTTATGTCTAAAAAATTATCGCTTGTAGCTCAAGTAAAACAACTGTCTCAATCATTGACTCAATAAAAAACAATACAAGCTGAAACTAGAGTGAAACTTTAGAAATTTTAGGTGAGCAATAAGAAGTTTGAAGAACTTCATGCTCAGCAAAGGACGTTTAAAGGCCCGTCAGGTTTAGGATATAATAAGGTCAACTCACCTTATAATGACAACTATATACCTCTATCTGAATCCATGACAAACAAAAAGGGTGAGTCTCTTGACCCACGTGACAAGACTGATGATTCAAAATAATCATTATCATCATCATCAACAACATTAAAATCAACATTAATATCAAAAACACCTTCGATAAAATTTGTTAAAAGTCAAGCAACTTCACATATCAAACCAACAGATTTTTATCAAGGAGAAAATAATTAATTTGATCAACCAACAACTAATGAAGATGATGTTGATCTATTGGATGATGAGTCATATCAACCAATTACTGAAACTACAAAATTTTAAAGTGTGGTTGATATGCCAACCAAACAAGCAAAGTAGACAAAAAGGATTTGACATCTGCTCAAGTGGAAGAAAAACTAGATCCTCCACTGTCTCTCCTAGTAAAAGAACCAAAGAGAAAGACAAAGCTCCCATTCAGTAAAAGCAAACAACAATAACTTTTGATATACCTCTAAAATCAAATTAAATCAAAAGGTTATTAACACATAAGGCAATGAAAAATTACCGTACTATGAGTGGTGTAATCAATAAACTCACACAATTGAAAAATATAAATATAATAAATATTGCAAGTACTGCAACATGAAGAATCTAGTACTGAATCTTGCCGCTATATCAATTAATGTTCAATTTGTGAAAGAAACAATCATAGCACTGCTAATTGCTTTTCAATAAGAAAAACAAAAGGCAAAACAAACAAAATCCAGATGAGAAATCAACTGAGAAATAGACAGTTGTTCCTAACAAAAACAAAGTAGGAGTACCACGACAAACTCCTTATCAAAAGGTTGTGTTAAACAAGGATAAAACTTTTTATGACAACCTTAAACAATTCAAACAGGAGACATAAGTCTCAACACAAAGAACAATCAAACATTGGCACTTAAAGGAGAAGAGGTCAAAGTACTTCTCCTAACAGAGCCAAAAACACTCAAAGGAAATCTAGTGTATCTAGAGTTCCTAAACCATCAGATAATGCCACTCTAGAAGAAATTTGTGTTATGGGAAAAGACGGAAAACCCAAGACAATCTTGGCTTGGGTTGCACCATCTAACTGATTTCTTTGCTTTTACAGGGACATCAAAGAAGGCCTGACAACATCTGGGTTGTTGACAGTGGATGTTCCCGACACATGACTAGAAATTGTTCCCTCCTTAAACAATAAACAATAAACATCTAACAGTCATGAAGCTCAACGCATAAAAAAATCCTAAACCGAACATACATTCGGTAATTCGGCAACTTGGTAGGAATAAACCTTTTCATTATGATCCTTAGGAGTTAATAATGACGTATAGCCATCTTGACTCTAATGTAAAATTAAAGGTATCCACACCAACATCTTTTTCTTCCCAATCTTTCATAAGATTCTCCATGAGCATGGTAACACCGCCAGGATTATGGTATTCGTCTCCTTGCTAGATTTACCTAGCAGGACTGTGTATCGAACCACAGTGGGGAATCTCTCCTTGTCAAATTTGAACAAATGTTAAATAAACGAGTACTGAAGCCAAGTATCTATACATGAAACGACTCACTAGTTTAGACAAGCATGATCAAACATCAGGATGGTTACCTGAATCTAGTTCAAACCTAGTTATTTTACACATAATCAACCACATTCGTCCTAGTATGCTTAGATGAAATGTTTCAAATCCTTAAGACTCATACTATGAGAGGAACATATTAGGAAACAATATTAGCGCTACTAAATTTTTAAGGATGAAATTTCTTGAAGGTGGGGAGAATGTAACAGCCATGAAACTCGACGCATAACAAAAGCCCAAACCGAATATACAAGGCCCAATAAGGCCCTTCGAAGCCCGATTCGGTAATTATAAGCATGAAAGATAAAGATAAGTTCAACAAGTCATAACGTGAACCTCTATAAACTTACAAATGAATGTTCAAACTATTAAAATGGTTAAATGTGTGTATTCTGATTTGTTTAATCACAAGATAATTTATAACACCAAAAAATATTTTTGAATATTTATTACATTTAACATTTAGAACTACTATGAAATAAACTTAAAAGTTACGAGAGACGATTTCGAACACGACGTGAACTAACCCCTTAACGAACCCATTCTCTTAATCCCCTATATAAACAAATGTTCTTTAATTTTTAGGGTTTTCAAAACTTAAAGAGAGAAAGGATAAAGAGGCGGGAACCTCTACCCCTCACCCTTCTAGTTTCTGACTGTCGGCGAACAGTGGCAGTGCTGGTGGCTTTGCTGGCGAGTGATATACCTCCCCAGGTTCCTCTCGACATCCTAAACATGATGATGGTGGTGGTTTTACCTGACTCGTAGAAATTTTGAAAGAATTAAAAAGGAAAGAAAAAGGAAAGAAAAACAAGAAGAAAAAGGAAATAAAGTATCTTGAGCAAAATAAAAGGAGCCAAAGTTGAAGGAGTCTTTATGTAAAATAGTATAAAGGTACAAAATAATACTTTTAAAGGGGCCGCCCACGCCATGCCCACTTTCTGCTTTTGGTCGACTGAAAAAGAGAAAAAAAGAAGTAAGAGTTGTTTCTTTGGGTTCTTCAAGAAAAAAGGATGAAATTCACATCTTGTAAGTGTTTTTGTAGTGCTTTTGGTTCGGTTATGTGAGGTTTTTCACCTTAGAACCGATTTATATGTGTTTTAGTGCTCGTGGTTTGTTTTGGCTTGTTTTAGGTGCTTGAACCCATGAAAAAACAAGTTTGGAGGAGTTTTACTTGTTTGATACAATAGGTGAGTTCTAGACCTCGTATTTTTAAATGTTTTAAAACTTTTTGGGGCTGAAAATATATTAAAATGATTTTATAATTTTCAAGCATGTGTACCCGTATGTTTTATGTTGTATAATGATGTGTTATGGATGTTTATGTGTTGTTTATGCTTAGAATGGTATTAAAAAGCTTAGAATAGGATGAAATGATGTTTGGGACTGAAAATAATTGGGAAATATGTTAAACAAGTTCTCATGCGCCATATTAGGCTCATGCGCCTAAAATTTGCCTTAGAAAAATATAAGTGTTGCCCATGCGCCCAAACAGTACCCCATGCGCCCGTATTATGCCTTAGAATAACTAAGTATGATCCATGCGCCTGAACAGTAGTTCATGCGCCTAGAAAACTTGGTCAAACGCCCAAGTATTGGGGTTAGGCGCCCCAATAGTGCTCATGCGCCCAACTTTCTATTCAGGCGACTAAGTATAGACTCATTCGACTTAACAGTTCATGCGCCCAAAATTAGTGGAAAAATAGTTTAAGTAAAGGGGTCATGCACCCGAATAGTGAAATGCGCCTATGCGGGGTTTGACCCTAGTTTGACTTTAAGGTTATAATTGTTATTATTACACATAATTATGAGTTGTTCTTATGTTCCATTTTATTTATTATTGTGTGACTTTACGGCGTGTGTTTATGTTCATAAACGTAAAGTATTATCGTTAATAAAAGTGAAAGTTTAATGTAGAAGAAAAGTAGAACATAAATGAAAGAATGCAAGTCTTACAAGCAATGGAATGGAGGCGCACGACCATGTTGTCGTTAGCTCAACTATGTGTGGGTTAGCTAACCCGAAGGATGCATGCAGGGTCAATCATTGAGATTGACAGGGACCCTTGTAGCATACCCTAAGTGACTGGGTTAGCTTAGTGCATAATGTTCGTGGTGTATTTATATACCACAGGCCCAACATCAGCTTCGTGCACAATGTTCGGGGTATTGCACATTGGTCCGTAAGAAAGTGAAAGTTAATGATAAAAGTACGAAAGGAACGAATACGTATGATAATGATTAATGAAGAAGGTTTATCTCGATGTATGTATGGTGCATGATCACGTACGAAAGTAAAGGAAGTATTTTTCTAAAAGGATTATTTATATATATATATATATATATTCTGCAAGGTATTTTAAATGCTTTTAAAACTAGAACCCACTCAGCAATGCTGACTTTTATACATTTTCACTTGGCAGATAATCATTGCTGAGGATGGCACGAGGATGAAGCTACTCGGCGAGGCAAGGCTGACATCCATTCACCACTTATGATATTGTTGTTTTGTAATGCAATTAAACAATCTTTTATAACTTAAACCTTATTGTATTTCTTAACAACAGTAATTATAAATGAAATGAATGGGCTTTTGTTAATATAATTCTGTTGCTCATTTTATGAAATGTATACTATTATGTATGTTTAGTGCTACGAATGACCAACTGTGAAGTCTCCGGGAACGGGGCATTATAATGGGGGGATAAGGGAATAGGGCCAAAGTCTTATTACTCACCTCCAGCATTGAATTCTTGTCTGCTAGATTTCCTGTGCACCATGACAGCTTCAGTTGAAGTGTCATTGGGCTTGATTTCCATGGTTGAGGTATTAAAAACGTAATCACTTGCGGAAGTCAGAGCCTCTTCCATATGGAATTTCTAAACAGGTTTAGGGAGGTCCACCTCAGTTGGGGGTGGATGATATGGGCTAGATATGGGTGATTCAGGATCACTCGTCTCTCCTTGAGCAAGGGAGGAGAAGAGAGACTCACGATACTCACTAAATCCCCTATCAGCATCATCATCATAGAATTATAGGTTTGGGATTGGTTGGTTGAGGTCTAAAGGCTGGGGATGGTAGCTTTCCCTGAAGGTTGTTTAATAGAGTTTTGAGACTCTAAGTGAAGGCTTAAGGCTGGTGTCATGAGCTTATCAGGCTAAGCATGCGGAACCTCAACACTGATCAAAGAAATAATAGGAGTGATTTGATACTCAGGAGAAGTGGGAGCTCTCGTGTCTACTTCCTGCTGTGTGGGTGATTATATGGGGGCCTTCAAAACTTGAGTAGTTTGTGTAGGGGTTCATTTGGATCATCTTAAGTAGGTGAAGGTGATTTGTGGTTGTGTGGGTGGTGTAGATGTAGAAGGTGTGGGTTCAAAATTGGCTTGTGTTGCCAAGTTGCCACCTAGAGCAATGAGCTCTAACATTTTTGGGACCAGGGCTATTTCTACCCTATATAGCCCACAGTAGGATTTTTTATTGTCTTAAATATGCCGGACTTCATTCATCCCATTGTAAAAATATTACCTATTCATTTTAACTATGAGCTCAGTTCACAGTTAAGAATGTGTTAAAGATATCTAGGGAACATGTAATGCTATAAGGTGTCCAAGTTTGCAAGTAGATTTGTATAAACAAATTGAGAACACCTGAACTTGACCCCTTGAACCAGTGCATGAACTATGTAGGAAAGGTCCTTAGAAATTTCATCCCAGCCTCGATGCTTGTTGGATAGAGAGTTAATGACTACATGGAGGAGGTACTTCCATTGAGAAGAGACCTTTCCTTTCTTGAAGGTTCTTATAGAGTAATCCCCCTCATAGCCCATCTACCTGAATGAGTTGTTCATAACAAATTTTAGTAAGGACAACTCTCCTTCATCATCATCCAACCTCAGATGTGTGTTGATTATGGCTAATGTGATGAAAATTATCATCCCCTGCATTATGGCAGATAGTTCATTCTTACCGTCCAAGATGACGTCTTGGCAGGTCCTCCATAACTTTAAAAGCTGGTCTTCATACAATGGAGGGTCTATAGTGAGGGTGGTGAGGTAGTTAGATAGTGCCAAGTAATGACAAACATCTAAAAAACCTAGATCTTTCTCAGATGTTAACAAAGCAACCTGAGGAGTCCTGTGAGCACTATATTGTCTTGTAACGTGCTTCTTATATCTTCAATAAGTGTCATGTTTCTCCTCTCAGCAATACTATTTTACTGAGGAGTCTTGTGAGCACTATAGTGTCTTGTAATACATTTTTCATCACAAAATGCATCAAGTAATTGGTTCTTGAATTAAATTCCTTAATCACATCTAATGTTTTTGACCTTGTGATCACATTGATTCTCGATTTTTAGAATGAAGTTCTTTAAGATTTCAGGGGTCTCATCTTTACTTCTAAGGAAGAAGACCTAAGTGAATCTTTTGAAATCATTTCTGATCACCAAACAATAAGCGGTGCTTCCTAGACTCATTATACTGGTAGGCCAAAGGGATCCATAGGTAATAAGTGTAGGGTGTAGTGATGGAGTTCCTTTCCTTTCGTTTGTGAGACACTTTGTGTTGCTTCCCTTTCATCCATGCAACACAAAGGTCATTACTTGTAAAATCTTTCTTTGGCATTCTAGTTACTAGATCATCCTTAATTAATTTATTCAAGTTTTTAAAGTTCACATAGCACATTCTTTTATGCCATAGGATAGACTCGTCACTATTTGCTTTAGATAGAAAGCAAGAAACTTCTCCTAAAGGGGATGTTTCCTACAAATCCATCTTGTACATGTTCCATTTACTGGGGACTCTAAGCATGATATACTCTTGAGGAATGACCACCCTGAGTTTGAGAATAGTGCACTCATGCTTAGTGAAGTGCATGTTGTGTCTCAGATTACAAAAATAGGATACACTCAGTAAATAATACCCAAGATCTTTAACAAAGTTTCCCTTATCAATGCTGAGCTTACAATTTATGACCCAGCACCTTAAAGTGATGTAACCACCTAAATCTCCTCCAAAAGCAACTGGCCCTCCATCAATTTTCTCAAAATGTTAAAGCAAAGGGCCATTTCCTGTCATGTACTTGGAACATCCACTATCAATGATCCATACATTGCCTTCAGTATTTTGTTGTCACATCCCGGCGGAAGCGTGAACCATACGGGTGGAATGTGACTAGCTTTTATCAGAGTGCATCGTTTATAGAAACATAAACATAATTATAATATATATAAACATAACATAGACATGCTTTATTAATAATAGAGGAATTACATCTTTTACATAAGTTACAAAATTAGATGTAATTGGTTAACAAGTAGATTACAGCATGTCTAAAACCTATGAAAATGAGCGTCAACATACACACTCCCGTCAACTATATTGACGGTCAGCGTGACGCAGACCCTCCCAACAACTTCACCCCATCAATTGTGAACTTCAAAGCTGAAATCAAATGAATTACTCATTTCCTGAAAAACTACACTTAAACTTGTCAACAAAAATGTTGGTGAGAACATAGGTTTAATCCAGACAAATATTTTGTTGATGTATCAATTACAACCAAACCTGCTCACAACATAATC
>BJCO01466920.1:0-12014 GCA_018326465.1 Flaveria floridana
CCCCGAGTTCCTAAATTTTGTTTCGGTTGAAAACGTTATTTATTAGTCTTGTTTTTATAATTGATAAAATGTTGTTAATGTTATTTACAAGTTAAAAATGAATTTATTCATGACAATTATTATTATTTTTTTTATAAAAATGACGCGTTTAGTGTTAACGGGCAAATCTCAGTTAAGATTTCAAGATGATGATGATTTAAGCTACGATAGCACACGCATAAGGTTAACTAAGCAACTAAACAAGCATAACATCCACGTAGGTGGGTTATAAGGGTGAGGAATGACCGGCAACAAAAGTTTAACCAACGCGTTAAATAACGGACCTTTGGTGACGGATGTCACATCATCTTCTTCTTCTTCTTCATTAACCACCTCTCAGAAACACACAGTGAAGGCAACCAGTGTGTGTAAACCATTGTGTAAATTACCAGATTACCGACCACCACCGCAAGCACCACCGCAAGCACCACCGCCGACCACAGATCTGAACCACCGCAAGCACCACCGCACGTCGCCGAACACCACCGCAAGCACCACCGCCCGTCGCCGACCACCACAGATCTGAACCACCGCCCGTCGCCGACCACCACGGATCTTCACAGACCACCACCGCAAGCACCACCGCAAGCACCACCGCCTGCCACTCCACCTTCACATCTGACCACGGGTCAGATTATGGTTGAGGTCTGACCGGGTAGGAGCTTCGGTCAGACCTTTTCTTTGATAAGAGGCAAACAACCAAACACCCCAGATCTGACCGAGTCAGACATGAACGTCTGACCGGGTCTGGTCAGACCCAACCAAACATGGCCTAAGAACTGAAAATTTAAAAATTTTATAAGAACCAAAAATTTAAATAAAAAGGGTTGAGGTATATGTTAGTTCATGAAATATTAAGTAAAATAAATTAAATAATTAAATGATTGTGATTATGGGAGCAAAAGTCAGAAACATGTTTAAAAATATCAAAAATAATAATCTGTGAATTTTGGTGTGTTAAAAGTAAAATAATTAATATAATTTAATTAAGGAAAGGTAAGATAAATATTATATTGATGATCTGGACATGGTAAAAATCTGGAAAAAATTTATTATGACCCTTGTATTTAATAGAAGTTCAAGAATAAATTTCATTATTAAATTCATTAGCATGACTGAGTTTTATATTTTAATATGATCTGTAATAGAAAAATTGAAAGAAACAGTCAAACATTGAGTTAAGTAATACAAAATTTACATAAATTATTACATTCAGAATAGAACAGTATGTATTAATGTCGGAATTTTTGAAGATAGTTAACTATTTCTTCTAAATTTTGTGAAATTAGAAAAATCATAGTAAACTATTTATCTTGAGTTAATAACCAGAAATTTTATGGGATAAAGAAGACTCTAGGATAATCATTCTGGTAAATTTTAGTGATTTTATAAAAATAGTAGCTACTACTGCTATTTTATGTGAATTTTGTAGAAAATCTAGAAAATTATTTGTAATTAGTGATTAATTGGAATTTTTATATGTTGGTCCGTATTTTTAAATATTACTGCTATAAAATTTTGGTAATTTATGAGTAGCAGTAAATAATATATTAAAATTTCTAAATTGAAGTGCTGAAAATTTTAAAGAAATAAGATATATTTCTAACATATAATTGTTTTATAGGGTTACACTGGAATTAAGGTGAGATTCATAGCCCCGTTTTTATGTTTATGAGTTTTGGAGGAAAAAACATACTGTTTTGTGATTGATGCCAATAAATAAGAATTTTTGAGATACTGTTATTTGCCATAAGCTACAACCATTAATTCGGATGAGCAACCGTCTGATAATATACGTAGCGCTACTTAGTAAAATGTTTCCTACACCAACAAGATGAGTGTTGTGATGCTATATTATCTGATTTTGTGATTAGTATTGTGACAATTATAAATCACTCGACATATAAGTAGGTTTGATTGTAATCTTATTTATGTTGTATCTTTATATTTTGTTTGGTTATTAAAACTATGGTTCTCACCAACATTATGTTGACAGTTTTAAGTATGATTTTTAGGTAATCGGAATGACTAATAGTATTGTGGTTTTGTTTGACGTGTACAACGGATGGGGTGAAATAATAGGGAGGACGTGTGTTAAAATAACCATGAATGTGTTTGATCTTAGCATGACAGTAGATGCGCATATCCATTCTTACTGAAAACTGAAGTAGTTATTAACTATTTTTGTATTAGGGTTACTTGAAGTTATGTAAAAGTCTTAAATAGACAAATTTTGTATGAAATTTAAAGCGTAACCTAAATATATATATGTAAGAATTATGTGATGTTATATTAAATTGTTTATTATAATAATTTTGTCTATGATCAATGTGTTTTGAGCCAAAGTGTCACACCCAAGCATTTCACGCTTTCGTCGGGATGTGACAGGTTGGTATCAAAGCCATTGGTTATAGAGAATTAGGTATTATTAGCAAATACCTAGACTATAACCATAAGCTCATATGATAACAAATCAACAACATGATATTGTTTTCATGATTTTATGTGATCATATTCATGATCAATGAAACTTGAAATATATATATATATATGATTCATGTATGAAAATTCTATGAATTCTATGTTATTTACATTTGTAAGAATTTTGCAGCATGAGTTCTGATAAATCTGATAGTTACTGTAACGAAACTGATCATTCGGATCATAGAAAAACAACACCTGAAATAGAACCTTAGAACCTAATAGAAACATCTCAAGCTAAGATCCAGATCTTGCCAAAGTTTTATGTTCGACGTGCACCAGTCACCATGGGAGGTTACACAATCCAGAATCCTAGAAAGAGAATACACCATGACAGGAAACTCCTGAATAATAAGATACAGGAAACAGGAAATCCAAATCAAAAAAATTTTCCTCTAACATCTGAAATGACACCCATGAATCAATCTGATGAGTCTGATACAGAAGAAGAAGAAAGCAAGAGGCAAAGGATGGAAGAATGGCAAGTAGAGGAAACCAACTAGATTCTAAAAAGAGTTAAGAAGATTCAACGAGTTCGGATAATCAAAATAGATGTCAAGAAAAGAAGAAAGAAAAGCAATAGCATCCTCACAAAACTATAGAAATGGGTTTGGGGAAATTAAAAACCTAGAAAGCCTAATGTATGCTATAATAAGAATAAGAGAATAAGGACATATGCTAAATTATTTCCTTTAATGTTATGACTAATAAAGTATTATGTTTACAGTAAGAATTTATATATATTTTTCTTATCTTCTTAAAATATTAATACAAATAAAATTTAGTGAAATATGCCGCCAAAAAGGACTACTCAACCAGTAAGGAGAACTTCACGAGTTAGAAGACCAAGAACCAGGCTAGGAGAAGAAGCTCCGCCAGTAGCTACCACAACCACTGAGAACAAAAAGATTTCTCAGATAGTAATCAACAACTGGAAGCTGTAATACCCACCTTAATAGCTCAACTATAACAAAACCCAAATTTTGGAGGTGTACCACCTGGAAATGATGAACTAGAAAATGCTGACACAGGAGAACACCCGGAGGAAGAAGTTGTAGACAGACTTAGGAAAGGATGTTCCTATAAGACTTTCATGTCGTACAAACCACGGGAGTTTGACGGGAAGGGTGAGCAGTACAAGCCTTATGTTGGTTAGAAGAAATAGAATCATTACTAGATATTAGTAACTGTGCTGATAACTACAAAACCTTGTTTGCTTCACATTCTCTTAAGGGTGAGGCACAGTCTTGGTGGAAAATGGAAGTTCAGACAAAAGGAAAGCACATTATAAACGGATTAAGCTGGGAAGAGTTTAGGAAACTAGTAATTGAAAAATATTGCCCTTATAATGAAATAGAGAAAATAGAAACAAAATTTTTGGCATTAGAAATGAAAGATGCAGCGCATCGGGAGTATACTGATAGGTACAATGAACTCTCTAGGTTAGTACCACATCTATTGCCTCCAGAAACAAAAAGGACAGGCAGATACATTTACGGGTTAGTACCACAAATAAGAGGTATGGTAAAATCTACAATGCCAAAAACTTTTCAGGATGCAGTGGCTCTAGCAGGAAGTTTGATAGACGAAATGATTAGGAACAGATCCTTGACCAATACAAGGATTAGAAATAAGAGGAAATGGAATGGCAGTAATTCTGGAGAAAGATTCGGAGGGAATCAGCAGAGGAAAGTATCTAGAAACCCAGTAAGAAACTTCTTGGGAGTTGCACAAGAAAAGAAGTCTCAGACGGAAGGTCAACCATAGTGTAACACTTGTCAGAGATACCATCATGGTAAGTGTATGATTATGATTTGCTATAATTGTAATAAGAAAGGACACATGTCTCGAAACTGTAAGGGACCTGCAAACCCAAAACCTGTTTGCTATCAATGTGGAAATGAAAATCATTTTCGCAGTGAGTGTCTGGAGTTGAAAAAGAAAGCTCCCACAACCAACCCGCGTGGTAGAGCCTTTGTGTTGCAAGCTGAGGAAGCACGACAAGAACCGGAAGTAGTAACGAGTACGTTTCCTATTAATAATCAATACGCAACTCTATTATTTGATACAAGAACGACACGTGGTTTTGTTTCGCATACGTTTAAGCGTTTACTTAGTCTAACCTCAAAAAAGATTGAAAAGTAAATATATGATAGAACTAGCTGATGGAAAAATAATTGAGGCTAGTGAAGTTATCCCAAACTGCACTTTAAATTTAGATGATCATTATTTTGATATTGACTTGATTCCTATTGAGTTAGGAGGTTTTGATGTTGCTGTGGGTATGGATTGGTTAAGTAAGAATCAGGCTGGAATTATTTGTTGAAAAAGAATGATTAAAATTCCCACAAATAATAATAATACAATGCTTACCATATATGGTGAAAAACCTAGGGGTACTACAAAAATAATTTCATGTAAGAAAGCACAAAAATACTTGAGAACTAAATGTTTAGCGTTTCTAGCTCATATATTGATACACAAGTAGACATGAAAAATTTAGAAGATGTTCCTATTATTAGAGAATATCCAGAGGTATTTCCTGATGAATTAGCAGGATTGCCATCCCCACGTCAGGTAGAATTTAAAATTAAATTAGTACTAGGTACTTCCCTATACCCAAATCTCCATATCGTTCAGCACCAATAAAAATGAAGGAATTAATGAGCCAGCTTCAGGATTTGATAGATAAAGGGTTTATACATCCTAGCGTATCTCCTTGGGGAGCACCGGTTCTATTTGTAAAGAAGAAAGATGGAACTTTTAGAATGTGTATCGATTACCGAAAACTCAATAAGGTAACTATAAAGAATAGGTATCCTCTCCCTAATATAGATGACCTATTTGATCAATTGCAAGGATCTAGTTATTTTTCCAAAATTGACTTAAGATCAGGGTATCACCAGTTAAGAGTGTAAGAGGAGGATATTCCTAAGACTGTGTTCAAAACTCGATATGGTCATTATAAGTTCCTTGTAATGCCATTTGGATTAACGAATGCTCCTGCAGTATTCATGGCTTTAATGAATAAGGTATGTAAACTTTATTTAGATAAATTTGTCATAGTCTTTATAGATGACATCTTAATCTACTCTAAAAATAAGGAGGAACATGAGGAACACCTAAGGTTAACTTTAGAACTATTTCGGAAAGAGCAATTGTACGCCAAATTTTCAAAATGTGAATCCTGGAAAAGGGAAGTACAATTCTTTGGACATGTAGTTAACCAAAAAGGAATTCAAGTTGACCCAACAAAAATTGAAGCAATTAAGAAATGGGAAATTCCAAAGACACCAATTGAAGTACGATAATTCTTAGGTTTGGTAGAATATTATAGAAGATTTATAGAAAATTTCTCAAGGATATCCCAACCTTTAACAGAATAACTCAAAAGGATAAGCCATATATTTGGGGAGAAAGACAGAACGTTACATTTGAACTTTTAAAGAAAAAGTTATGCAGTGCTCCTATCTTAGCACTTCTAGAAAGAACAAATGATTTTGTGGTATACTGTGGTGCATCATATCAAGGTTTTGGATGTGTCTTAATGTACCAAGGTAAGGTAGTTGCATATGCATTTAGACAACTTAGAGGAAGTGAAAAGAATTACACTACACATGATTTAGAATTAGGATCAGTAGTGTTTGCACTAAAGATTTGGAGACATTATTTATATGGAACTAAGTGCATAATTTATACGGATCATAAGAGTTTACAATATATATTTGATTAGAAGATGCTAAATATGAGGAAGAGGAGATGGATAGAATTATTAAGTGATTATGATTATGAAATTAAGTATCACCCAGGAAAGGTAAATGTAGTAGCCGATGCTTTAAGTAGAAAAGAAAGAACTAAGCCATTACGGGTTCGTGCAATGAGAATGGAATTACATTCAGATTTACTAAACCAAATTCAAGAAGCACAACAGAAAGATAACTTGAAAGAAGTAATGGGATAAAGCAAGCATCTGGAAGCAAGGACGAATGGAGTCTTAAGATTTAAAGGAAGAATTTGGATCCCTAACAATAACATGTTTAGGGAAATCATTTTAAAAGGAGCACACAAGTCTAGAAATTGAGTACATCTAGGAAACAATAAGATGTTCAAAGATTTGAAAAGTCAGTATTTGTGGTCGGGTATGAAAAGATCTATTGCTAAATTTGTAGAAAGGTGTGATGTCTGTTCAAGAGTTAAGGCTGAATATCAGAAACCCTCAGGATATTTACAACAACCAGAAATCCCAGAGTGGAAGTGGGATCAAATCACTATGGATTTTGTAACCAAGTTGCCTAGAACCTCAAATGGATATGACACAATATGGGTTATAGTTGATAGACTAACTAAGTCAGCTCATTCTTACCAATAAGAGAAGATTATAAGATGGAAAAGCTAGCAAGAATCTATATGAAAGAAATTGTGTCTAGACATGGAATACCCATATCAATAATGTCTGACAGAGATGGTAGATTTACTTCAAGATTCTGGAAAACTTTACAAAAGGCCTTAGGAACATAAATAAATATGAGTACAGCTTACGATCCATAAACAGATGGATAAAATGAGAGAACAATCCAAATGCTGGAAGATATGTTACGAGCTTGTGCAATATATTTTGGTGGTAACTGGGATTCACATTTGCCATTGATTGAATTTTCATACAACAACAACTATCATGCTAGTATTGGAGCAGCTCCGTTTGAAGCTTTATATGGAAGAAAGTGTAGATCATCTCTATGTTGGAATGAAGTAGGAGATAGACAACTCACAGGCCCAGAACTTATACATGAAACAACTGATAAGATTAGTGAAATTAAGAACAAATTAAAGGCAGCTCGTGATAGGCGAAAGAGTTATGCTGATAAGAGAAGAAAGCCTTTAAAATTTCAGAAAGGAGATAAGGTGTATCTAAAGGTATCACCATCTAAGGGAATTATCCAATTCAGGAAAAGAAGTAAGTTAAACCCTAGATATATTGGCCCTTTTAAGATAATAGATAGAATTGGTCCTGTAGCTTAAAAGTTAAATTTACTCAAGAACTAAGGGAGATGCACAACACATTTCGTGTGTCTAATTTTAGGAAATGTCTGATAGATGAGACATTAAGAATTTCAATGCAAGAAATCAAAATAGATAAGAAACTCTACTTTGTAGAAGAACCAGTAGTTGTTATAGACAGAGAAGTAAAAAGATTGAAAAGAAGTAAGATCCCGATAGTAAAAGTAAAATGGAATTCAAAGGGAGGATCTGAATTCACATGGGAACGTGAAAATGAAATCAAGAAAAAGCATCCCCATGTATTTCGAGGTTAAACTGAATGAAAAGGATAGTTATAAGAAACAACTACCCATGCCATCAGGTGCCTACAACAAATGACTTTTAGGACGAAATCATTTTATGAGAGGAGAATGTGACGACCCTGAGAAATAAGGTTAGAAAATTTTATTTTATATAAGTTAAACCTATATTTATGTGTGTGCTTTCAATAAATTAAAAATCCTAAGGTGACTTTATATGATAAAATTTTATATATATGTGTGTGTTTTAGCATATAAATGTATACGTATAATTTGCATGAATGCATGATCCTTACGTGTGCATGTATTATACATTTGTGATATTTGTGAAATATTAAGAATGCTAAATGATAAGAGTATGCGATTAGTTATTTGAATTACATATTTCCTATGTAACATGTAGTAAGCTAAGATTACAACTTAAACGTTTAACCAAAGCACTGACATAAACTCGTAACCGGTTTATTAAGACATGAACCAATGTAAATTAGTAAGTTTAACACTAAACTAATAACTAAGAGTGTCATTAACCAAAGATTAACATCATGATATACTCCATAACCCTCGACCGATTAAACAACACACTAATCACTCATTTAGGCTTGACACTTATCATGTCTAACACTTGGACACATATCAATCTATACATTAACAACTTATTAAGACTAATGATGGTTCCTTAGGCCATCACTCTTCGGCCGACCTCCATGCATTATCACCTAGTTAAAACACTAAGCAACACTCAAAACAT
This sequence comes from Flaveria floridana, assembly GCA_018326465.1. Classification (NCBI taxonomy): domain Eukaryota; kingdom Viridiplantae; phylum Streptophyta; class Magnoliopsida; order Asterales; family Asteraceae; genus Flaveria; species Flaveria floridana. The sequence continues at coordinate 8,569 of BJCO01466920.1, forward strand.
GCCACATAATCCACTCTATTCTAACACCTCAGAACAATCATCATTACTAGAGAGTTAGTGGCAAACTCTCGGCTAACTAAGGATGTGAAACCGCCACCACATCCATTAGACACCCCCTTAAACTCTCAGATCTCTCATCTTCCGAATACACACCCTTATTAACTAAGAAACCATCATTTTTTCTTTAAAGCTTTCTCACTCTCGGTTTCTAAACAACACACAAAACCATTTTCATACCTCAAGGGCTCTTGTGTCTCTCGGTTCTCATTTTTACTCTCTCAACCAAATATAATCATCACAAGTTCTATATCATCAAGATCATTTGAAGAACACTTCAAGATCAAGAACTTCTCTTCAAGTTTTGGAAGAAGCTAGAAGTTTTCCTCAATCATTCTCATATACTTTCTTCATTCCATCATCAAGGTGAGATTCTCAAAACCTCTAGATTAACAAGATTAAGAAGTCATATATGTAAGGTTTACATATATGAACAACCATTTTTAACTATCAAAAACTATTTATCAAACCTCTTGAACATTTGATTTTTATCAAAAATTAGTAAGGAAAAGTTTAAGAATTAAAAATCTAAGAATTTTTAAGAACCAAAAATTTAAATAATTGGTTGAGGTATATGTTAGTTCATGAAATATTAAGTAAAATAAATTAAATAGTTAAATGATTATGATTGGGAACAAAAGTCAGAAACATGTTTAGAAATATCAAAAACAATAATCTGTGAATTTTGGTGTGTTAATATTAAGTAAAATAATTAATATAATTTAATTAAGGAAAGGTAAGATAAATATTATATGGATGATCCGATCCTGGTAAAAATATGGAAAAATTTTATAATGACTCTTGTATTTTATAAAAGTTTCAGAATAAATTTCATGATTAAATTCATTAGTATTGCTGAGTTTTATATTTCAATATGATCTATAATAGAAAATTGAAAGAAATATCCAAACATTGAGTTAAGTTATGCAATAATCACATAAATTATGATATTTAGAATAGAATAATATGTATAAATTTCGAAAATTTTAAAGATAGTTAACTATTTTTGCTAAATTTTGTGAAAATTAGAAAAATCATAGTAAACTATTTGCTTTGAGTTAATAACCAGAAATTTTATGGGATAAAGTAGACTCCAGGATAATTATTCTGGTAAATTTTAGTCATTTTATAAAAAGAGTAGCTATTACTGCTATTTTATGTAAATTTTGTAAAAATTCTAAAAAATTATCTGTTAACTAGTTATTAATTGGAATTTTTATATGTTAATCCGTATTTTTAGATGTTACTGCTATTAAATTTTGGTAATTTATGAGTAGCAGTAACTAATATCTTAAAATTTCTAAATTGAAGTGCTGAAAATTTTAAAGAAATAAGATATATTTCTTAAATAGAATTGTTTTATAGGGTTACGCTGGAATTGAGGTGATACTCATAGCCCCATTTCTATGTTTATGAGTTTTAGAGGAAAAAGCATATTGTTTTGTGATTGATGCTAATAAATAAGAATTTTTAAGATACTATCATTTGCCATAAGCTACAACCATTAATTCGGATGAGAAACCGTCTGATAATATAGGTAGCGTTACTTAAGAAAATATTTTCTGCACCAACAAGATGAGTGTTATGATGCTATATTATCTGATTTTGTTATTTTTATTATGACAGTTATAAATCACCTGGCATATAAGTAGGTTTGTTTGTAATCTTATTTATACTGCATCAATATATTTTGTTTGGTTATTAAACCTATGTTTCTCACCATCATTATGTTGACAGTTTTAAGTATGTTTTTTCAGGTAATCAGAATGACTAACAATATTATGTTTTTTTTTGACGTGTACAACGGATTGGGTGAAATAATAGGGAAGACGTGTGTCAAAATAACTGTGAATGTGTTTGATCTTAGCATGACAGTGGATGCGCATATCAATTTTTACTGAAGACTGAAGCAGTTATTAACTATTTTGTATTAGGGTTACTTGAAGTTATGTAAAAGTCTTAAATAGACAAATTTTGTATGAAATTTTAAGCGTAACCCAAATATATATATGTAAGAATTATGTAATGTTATGTTAAATTGCTTGTTATAATTATTTTATCTATGATCAATATGTTTTGAGCCAAAGAGTCACACCCAAGCATTTCACGCTTCTGTCGAGATGTGACACCCAAACATAACATGATTTATTTACGTATCTTCACATAAGAGCATATTTCATTTGGCCAAAATAGCATCACATATGTTTAAAGTAGGACAACATATGTAGAAAATAGCACATCATAAGCGTAATTTGTATCAACTGTTTTTTGGCATTATAAAGTGATGTTTTGACGTTTATAATGTGCTATTTTTATTAAGTGCTATTTTTGGGACATAATAAGTATTATATTTATTTTTAATGAGTGTTGTTTTGGTATTATGAAGCATTATTTTTCCATTTATGAAGTGCTATTTTCCTATCTCAATAGTTTTAATAAGCATGATAAAAACACACTACAGAATGTATAATTGCACCGTTACATTGCATTATCGCGCTTTTTCCTTATAGTTATACTTTTGTAGCCGCTCAATATTTTTTGATGTTGCTTTTATTGTATGATTGTCTAATAAAAAAGTAAAAAAAAATAGTCGTTTGTATTTTTGTATGGCACTTTTGAATTTGATCAAAGCTAGTTTTGTATGTTTTTTTAAAGTTGCTCATTATTAAAAAAATTTATAATAACACTATGTAATTTTTATAATAGCATTATCAAATTTTTAGTATGTAAAACTACAGAATAATAGCACTATGTTATTTCTTAATAGCACAATTATACAACATATTTTTATGAACTTCTTTAAAAGATTTCATTTTGAAAAAGTAAAATATAGCAATAACATACAAATATTAAACGTAAGATTAATTTTGTAATATATTTTCTTTAAATACAAAAAATATATAAAATTAATTTTAGTTTTAAAAATATGATGGATTTAGTATTAATTGAAAAAGTCAAAATTGAGAACATTTCCTTTTATTAAGGAACTTGCAATCATATCATAATTAATAATGAGAATATTTACTAAAGTGCCAATAGTCCCATTACATATTAGTCAAATTAAATGTTAATGACATGTAATCAATCATAGTCTTTAATCTATTTAATCAACGCACTAGATCTGTTCTCACATTTTTAGATAACATAGGGTTTGTACCAGAACCATCCTCTCACTTTCTCTCACTTTATATATATATATATATATATATATATATATATATATATATATATACACACACACACATATATATATATACACACACACACACACACATATATATATATATATATATAGATACATACATACATACATATACACATATATACATACATACATACATACATATATATATATATATAGATATATATATATATATAGATATAGATAT